>UELV01175467.1:0-12581 GCA_900490015.1 Megastigmus stigmatizans | reverse complement strand
TATATATATAAACATGCAGTGACTGCGGGGCAATTTCGCGGTACTCGCAACGCTTCCTGGGCCGCATAGCACGAAGCTCTCTCTCTCTCGCGCGGCAGCGCGCGACTTTAACGGCGTTTCGATCGTCGACGCTGATTATTGCCCGGCCAGATCACGAATTCGAGAGCATAGACCAAGTATCGTGACGCTGCCGCTGCTGCTGCTGCTACACCAACTTCCACGTGTATATAGGTGAGTTTCGACGGAGTTGCCAATCGTAACGGGAAATGGCCCTGGGAGAGTGTGCATATTGGACGAGCGGCAGATGGAAAATAGTCGTAAAAGGGTGCAGTTGCTGTATATGGTTTGCGAGGCGGGATCTTTTGTGTATATCCTCTGTTGTCGATGCATGTAATGGACGCATATCGGCGTCTTTGTTTGATTTGGGGTTTTCGAGCCAGACGTGCATCAAATGACTTACGTGACTTGTGTTGTATCTATAGGATGGGATAAAAAGACTTTGGACTAATATAGGGGAATTGATTTTATTGCGCGGCGGTTCGCGAAAAACGAGTTGGTTGGGAAGTAAAATTTCATCGAATATATCACGCGTGGAAGCAATGTACAGATTAAGGATGACATAATTGTATTGCCAGTAGCATGTAAATCAATGTCCCTTTTGTTTGTGGTAAATTCGTAATTTTGTAATTCATCACAGTTGTAATATCCGCGGTGCCAAATTACAATGACGAGTTCTGTACAAATCCCAAAAAAGAAACTTTTACTTTTTCATTTAATTAACGGAGCAGACTTTAGCATAACAAAATCCTGACATTAATATAAGCATCGATTAACCCTATTTCTAACGTCAATGGCACATCTACTCTCTACGCATGTACCAGCTTGAATCTGCAATGGAGAAGAAAGAGCAAGGATCCCAATTGGAATTGATAGTATATATCCCACCGGTTGTCCTTGGCCCTCTACTTCGCGCTCCCATTTCTCACGCAGTTCAGAAGCAATTATTCAGAGGCTCGTACCAGCGGTATACGCGCATCGTGAATAACTAAGAGAGCTACCGAAAAGAAGTCAGTCGTGGTCGCGCTCGGCTATTATGAAATTCATCCAGGCCGTTTGTTGTCAATGCATTACATAAGACCGCGTTATAACGATGTTCCAGTTTTCGTGGCTGGCCACTCGATCGGCGGTCTCGATAAAAGCTTAAATACAAATTTCAGGTGGGCCGCGATGCTGTATATCTCTTTCGACACGGCTCCGACAATTGCTCGCTCTTTTTTCTTCTTCTCATCAATCAAATTACGCGATAATATTTAAATTCTTCGTACATTTACGCGGCGATCAGTTATGACGCGTGCAACAATCTCTATTTGCGTATATTATATTTATTTGCGTGTCACAATATACACGGGGTGGATGTAATTGGTGAATTATGCGCGCGCATTTAGTTTCGAAATGGAGAGCGCAAAAATGCTTTCTGGAATTCGCACGGACCATCATCTCGCGTTGTGTACATACTGCCTTTTGTTTCCGTGTTCTTTGCGCGCGCGCACTGAACGCATTATGTTTTGCAAAACCGCGTCATTAGGCTTAGGTAAAACTGAATTAAAATGTTTCTATATATATTCTGGGAATGCAACAACGCGTCACTTTGCAGCTACACGAGTAATTATTTTCCATAATGCAAGTAATCTTATTATTTATAATAAGAAGTGTATTTAGTTTCGCGTCCAGCGTCGAGCTGTGAAAGTCACGAAAGTATATGTGAAACTATTGCTGTATATAATTATGCTTTTACACAAATTAACATCCGCAGCTCGGTTTTTTCAGTTCATCGACCATTCCTAATTATATAATACAAGCTTCGAACTTCTTTATCAACGAATCTCAAAAGCAGCTGCGGACCAAATTCAGTGAAAGTATAATATAAGATCTGCATAGATGTAACCCACTCTCTATCCTCGGGACTAACCTGAATTTTTCTCCACATCTCATATACCATCAACCCATCGTTACACTCTTTTTTTTCTCTCTCTCTAACATTACTCGAAAAAGAAACTCACTCGGAGTAAAAAGCCTCACTCGAATATATTCAGCTCGATCAAACGCAGCATCGCACGGGAAGTCGGACAATTAAATTCTCGCGTCCTCCGGAGCATTAAGTTATACAGACCAAAAAAATAATCAATTTCCCAGCCGCGACCCAATCACACGCCCGCGGAGGTGGAAAAAAAAAGAGGAAAGAAAGGGAAAACTTTCACAATCGGCGGCGGCGGCGGCGGCGTCGGCGTCGGCCGGCATAGGTAATGAAATTATTTTATTCCTTAATTCCTTACTGGGTAATTTCCACCTGTTGAGCATGTGCTCCCTAGCACGCGCGATTGTAATCATGTAAATGGCTCTCTCGTAGAAGCCGGAAGCCACGCACCAGCCACGTACAATACTCGCGCCGTTGAGCATTGAAAGAAGACAAAAAAAAATAGGATTTCGAGTCATCGATGCGCGAGACTAGCAGCTGTTGCCCTTGTGGGTTTTTGGGACGATTTCAAGCGTCTACAACAATGGCTTCTGTTTATACATATATATATGTCATTATTACGCGAATGCGAATAAAGAGGCCAAAAGGTCGAAAGTCGCATCCTAGAGAGTCTAACGCGACGCGCTTGGCTGTGCACGAGGCCAGAGACAAGCCGCACGCGTCCAAGAGCTGGTCATTTTATATTTCTCTTTTTTTTCCATCTCTATTTCTGTTTATGATATACATGCACGGACAAATGTCCCCCACATTACACCATTGTCCCAGTTCAATCCGTAATTAGGCTTCGAAATACGCTGTGCCGTCGACATGTTAAGCCTTAATTCGTGTACTCGTCATTATGAACTCGTCTTCCCTCCTCTCTCTCTCTCTCTCTCTCTCTCTCTCTCTCTCTCTCTCTTTCACATCTCGATAGCACTATTAAAACGGCTTTTTAGGTCATTTCGCATTATATCAGAGAAGTCGAGCGAGCGAACGGCGGCAGGTCTTTTTCCACTGAATGGGGGATCATTAGTATCAATGACGTAATTTTAATCGGATATTTTGAGCCTAAGACTCGGTCGCTTTTTGTGTATAATGCATACGCTGCACCGAGGTATAAATATCAGAGCTATGCGGCGATACGCGTAAGGTGTGTATTCTAGTTTATGATGAGAGCAAAAATCTATACCGCTCCACTTGCTGTTGTTGCTGTTGCAATTCTTTCCAGTTCCTAGAAAAAATTTTACTGCATCGAAAAAAAAAGCGCGCTTGTATATATATCTAAACATTCGAGTGCGCGCGTTTGTTGTTTATATATATGTGGGATCGTTGTGCTCGCGGTTCACGTTAAGATTCTCGCTCAGGCTGGTTCTATTCAGATCGCTTTTAACGCACTCGAGCAATTTCAGACGGCAGAGTATAAGTGTATCAAATGCGAAATTGCAAAATGAACAATGAAGCAATTAGTCTGCCGCGCTTTTTCATTATAAACAGAATATATAATTACTTTCACGCGAGCCCGCAAAAACGGATATTTAAAACGAGTTTATAGTGTAAACGAGTACCGTACATTTTGTATAAAAATGTTAAATATTCTAATTTCACAATTCACAATAGACTCGAACACGAATTACCACTGAATTAATCAAATTCTACTCCGATGTGTCCTAACCGCAGCGTTAAAACACAAGTATATACAGGTATACAACATCTAAAATCAAGCTCTTAAAGCACCGGTATATAGATGTATGTACAATGCATAAGTTGGTTCGACGCGCGCCCGATTCTCAACTAATTCACCAAAATTATTCCGGGACATACTTACTACGAACTATTTGGTATGAGGCATTTTCCGTTCTGAATGCAAAGTTTCTATCTGGGGAAATAGTTGGGAGTAACTCGCGCGAGGGTAACGGGCGGCTGAGCACATTGTGCTGTCGCCTCTATATGCGGTAATGGATTCACATCTCTCCCACCCTGACAAACAGCTAATAATAAGTTCACAAAGCAGAAATTAACGATCATTCGTCAAACGCATGCCATAACTTGTACGATACCATTTCGATTATCAATCTATAGAACACGATCTATATATATCGTTGCACAATTAATAAACAGAATATATTTCTAGGATATTTTCATTATTAACGCGTGCATTATATCTGAAACTAAAACGGAAAAGGTTACATATAGGCACAATGGTTGAAGCAAACTTTGCGTGCGCGCAGGCCGGTAGCTCCGTATTATTATTTAACGATCTAAATGATATAAGCAAACATACCCTAATATGTACGATTGCATACGTATATATATATATATATATATACTTTACAAATGATCTATTTTTATAACGTGGCGAGTAAAAGTGCGAGTTGCTGCGCGATCCCCACCCATTCGCCGGCGGTATATTAACCATGCAAACAATAAGCTTAACCTTAATAACTGCGCATAAAAGTTGGCAATATGGGTAAAGTTATTATGTCAAGTCAGCAGCACTGACACTAATTGGCTCTTGTCGTCTGTTTAAAGGACACAGTAACCGATACGCCCACAGCCGACATATTAATTTTCAGAAAACAACGAAATTGCTATTATACGCTATATCAAATTGATACGTATTCCCGAGATAATATCATTTATATAATTAAGAGTTTGATAATAAAAAGTAATTATTTTATGCGATATAAAGTAAATGTGGATGGTGACAGTCTTATCCAACTTTCATTATATACGCTTTAACCAAGTCCCAACCACCTGCCGAGAGTAGCTATATAAAGTTCCGAAGTTATGAAATTTTGAATAATACACAAACTGCACAAGGGAAAAAACGAAGCGGCAGATCTGTCGAAACCGCTGAGAGCCGAAAAAAAAGAACGGTCTTGATTCGCGGCCGATATGGCGTATACGGTGCAAAGGCGAAAAATACTCGCACGTCCCGGCTTTACGACTTCTTACTCATACGTTTTCCGCGTTTACTGTTACACCGCGGATTAGCCGCAACGGTACACATACACACACACATTGTGGGAAGAGCGTATAGCGAATCATTTGCAGTGGTTTTTCTTCCCCGCGGTCCCTCTCGCACACTCGCGTTTATACTCTTCCTATATATATATCTTTCCTCGCGGCCGCGTCCCGCGCGCGGTGTTCGCCATCAGCTCCTCGACTCCTCGTGAAAATTGTCCGTCTAACACATGCGGTATATACTGCAACATCTATATCTTTATATGGTCGAGGAAGCGGTAACTCTATATGTATATATACGCACAGCATATACGCACACGCGATTTTATTATGGAACGAATGAGGAAAAGAAAAAAAAACAACTATCGCGTATGTGTACGGTGTACACATCCATTTAAAAGATACGGAAAACAAGTGGAAAAAAGTTGCACGCAGAAAACTTTCCACGCACTTTCTTATGTAAATTAGAGTTGTTTGTCAAAACTTTGATACAGACCAGTGAAATTTCCCCGCGGCGCGTACGTTTTCCGGACAGTATTCCTTATCCCCCAATTACTTATATTCAATCTTGATATCACTGTTGGAGCTAAACTGATCAAAGCTGCGCGCGCATCATTCGTCAGCTGTAGTCTGCGAGTCGGGCGCATGATTGAGATCGCGCATCTGCATTACTATGCGCTTGCTAACGGAAAAATTCTTTCCTGCACTTATTTAGCACACGGCCACGTTATTGTTATCTCTCGCCAAACGATGCAGGCTACGTTACGCGCGACAAAAGTTAGCGTCGCGCGCTCTCGCGAATTCCAACACCTTTGCAGTCTATAGGCCCCTACAGGCAAAAAGAACAGATACAGGAACGGATATAAGAATAACATTAGTTGGTATATCTATATATATGAAGAACAGGAACAGTAGGGCGCTTATTCTTTGTGTCTGTTCTTGTTCTTCATATATATAGATACATCAACTAATGTTCCTGTTCCTGTAACTATTTCTTTTTGCCTGAAGCGGCCTTATATATATAGAAAATAAATATCGCGAATGTATATAGCCACCGCCCTAATCGATTCCCTAATTCCCAATATCGCGTGCATAAATTCGCGGCGACAGCGGCGACGCTTATATACACTTTGAATGGATCGCCGAGTGCGCGACCCTGCGAAAACGATGCATTATTCACAATTCGCCCCCGCGCGACTCGCCTCTGCGATAACGTCCTACTCGGTATTTGGCGTCCAATATTTTCGAAATGTTTTTCCCTCGGCCGAAACGCGGGACTGTTGACATAATGTATTATAACTGGCCTGGCGCGGCAATCTTATCGAATATATATAGTTCACGCGCGCTTATGTGCCATCACGTGCCAGTGCGCTACATCCTTGCGCTTCCGCGCGACACCAATTTCGACGCCTCGTTTTCGTGTCGTTCATCTGCGACGACGTTGAAGTTCGAGTACAGCTTGTGTAAATCGTAAATGTGTATGTGTGTGTGTGTTTGGTCAATAACGGATCCGTGAAAAAAGAGTATGTCGAGTCCATCTGGGTAAGAGAATACGCGACGAATACGCAATTTGCTTTTCGATATTTGGGTTGTATACGGGTGTGTCATCCGTATTTTATCTTTTCCTCGTTCTGTTCTGTTAACTGACAAAGCACTTCTTTTCCTTGAACCCAGTCAAATGTTGAATGTTCAAATTCATGCTTGCACTCACTTTATTTCTGTCTTTGACTTTTGTATATTTTGGCCTTTAGTATACTTTCTGCAATTATTTCATACCAAAGAAGAAAAAAAGTGGATGCTTTTTTGAAAGGTTTCGCATCGACTGCCACCGAAAACAGAAGTAAAGAAACAGTTGATGCGATGTTTCTTTTTCTCTTTCATACAGTTTCTTTTACTCGTTGTAGTTGGCGCGAATACGGAGAAAAAGGGACACAATTATTTGGTACGTAACGAATCTTTAGAGCAAGTTTCAAGTTATTCGGTCACCTTATACTCCAAGGCGAAGTGCAATTCGTGCTGAAATTCAAGGCTCGAAGAAACTCCGTCAAAAGCGAGTTCACTTTAAAAACTGCTTTTGAAGCTGCTTTACGTTGTACTGTTCTCTCGCTTTTGTTAACATTAAACACGAATAAATACAATTGCATTATACGCTGCTGCTGCTTCTTAGACAAATTCAATTCCTGCTTACATTACTGCATTTTATTACTTATACATGTAAAACTAAAATTAACTGAGAGAAAGAAAAAAATTAAGTATAGCTAACGGTATGGAAAATAGTATAGCTATTTTAACTACAAATTTTTTATCGATCGCCATACTTTAACCAGACTTTGTCATCGAATGCCATACTAAAAAATTTTATTTGGGTACTTGGAATAATACGTAATCTGGAAAAGTTTTTCTTTTGTGGCATAATAGATTTTTGCTTGACTCAAAATATAGGTAGAAATAAAATAAAAATAGTTGGTGCTGCTAAGTTTCACCATTGATATACAATACTTGTCTGATTCTACTCGATTCGGTATTCAATGTGCACCACGTTTCTAAATATACATCAAAACTTCCTAATTATTCATTAAACTTGAATTTCATTAATCTTTCCCTCGACGCACGGTAAAGCTATTTTCCCCAGCACAGCCAGACTTTATCAGCGACGCGTTCCAATATTCGTAATACCACCATAATCCCTTATCAGCTCAGCAGTTCAGCTCTAGGCTTTCCTCATTCGCTAACATTCTAACAATAAAAAATTATCATCCACTCGTAAAACGTGAGCATCACGTGCACATCATAACGAGGAAGCTCCTCGGGTCCGATCTACATCCAAGATCCACCGGTTCTGCACATGTGCGGCCTGCAGCGTACACCAGCATCTGTAGAAGGGAAGAGCGGAGAGAGGGAAAAGGAAAAGGGCCCAAAGAGCCGGAGCGCGGGAGTCTGGTGGTAGTAGTAGGAGGCGACGGACGGCTCGTGTGTCTATGGCTGGTGGTGGAGGAGGAGGAGGAGGAGGAGGAGGAGGAGGTGGAGAGGAACGAGCGCCACTGTCGAATATTACAGGCGCGATGGAGAAGGTAACGAGCCTAGTCGGCTGCTGGTCGCGCAGACCGCGAGAACTGCCGTGAGAGAAGGAACACTCGCGAATATACGCGACACAGACGGATACAGAGAGAGAGAGAGAGAGAGGGAGAGAGCGAGGGAGACTTGCCTCTGAGACTCTCGCGCCGCGAGATCACAGTTTGCTGCGGTAATCGAGTTGCCGCCGTTGAACACGTGTGTGTTTGTCTATCGGGACCGAGGAGACGTATACACGTGAGAGAGACCGGAGGATTTGTGGGACCCACTGCTGAAGCTGCGACCGATACAAAGTGAGTCGATGTATTCTTTAGATTTAGGCCTGCGGATGATGCTTGATAACGAATAAGGACGATAGCAATTCTTTTACGATCGATCGTAAAAACGTTGTAAATATATATATATATATATATATACTCTTGTGAGAAAATGATTTGGCATTCGTAAGGAAATAGTATAATTAATCCTGCAAAGTACACAACTCGAGTCTTTTACTTTTGATTATCTCTTCAGTAGCAGTCACAACAGCAGCGCTACTTTACAGCGATAAAAACTTTATTGCGCCTTGTTTTAAAGTATTGCTCTTTAACATTACCACGATCCATAAAGAAATAATTTTCCGCATTTTTTGCTCTTTCGTAATGGGGGTATGCTATATTTTAACTTCATTCGCCGGGACTACCGACAGGAAGTAAATTTTTTTTCCCCCTTTTAATTGCACCAAGTAAAAAGTCCTTGTTTAAACGAAATAAATCGCTTATTATACAGAATTTAGCTACTATTACGGCTGAAATTTCTTCTTCTTCGGTGCTCCTATTGTAAACGCAACGATATAAATAAAAATATTTGATAGATATTTCTCGACTACGGGACAATTATATAATTAAAACCGCAAATCAGCAGTAAGTCGGAAACTTTTGGAGCGAAAGATCAACGAAATTCGTTCAGAGAAGAGCACGTAAACTATCGCCGTGGAAAATTGCTTAGTAATAAAAGAGCAATTGCGCAAAAGTGCGCGAATGCAAATCCTTTTTATAACGTTGTGTAGGTACGGCGAGCCTCGCGGAACAATGCCAAATTTAAATATTTCGAGGCCAATTATCTTTGCGTACCGTTTAAAGTCCATTTGCCGAAGAGAGGAAGAAGAAGAAAGAAAGAAAGAAAGAAAAAAGTACGCGTCCCGCCTGGCACACGAGTAAAAAATCTCGGCGAAATCAAATTAATTTCTTTATCGGCGGTAGACCCGCACGTCAATCGGCTACAACTCTGTTTACATATTAAATCAATCCGCGCGATCGCGTTCGGCCTCTCGTGGGAATAAAAGGAGCAAAAGGAAAGTAACGCCAAAATTGTATTATGTGTACAAAACCCAAGCGTGGTTATAATTACCGTGACTGTCACGTTATTTTCTTGCGCTGGAAACAGTTTTATTCTTTTCTTTTTTCTGCAGATTGAAAGGTTTGGAAATTAATATGACTACGGGCTGTTGTTCTCTGACTATTATATTCTATTGTTCCGCGCCCAGATGTAATGAAGATTGGGCGGAAATATGTATTGTTAGAATCGATTGATAAACGCTCACCTGCTATTTAGATAAATCTATAGTTATTAATTTTATTATCATAACCATTAAAAATGTCGAGTCTGCACTTTTCTACAAATTTTTCTAACCACGTTAAAAATCCTAAAATTGGATTTTATAAATTTTCAATTTAAAACAAGTTTGAAATTTAAATTATAAATGTATGCCTCAAACGGAGCAGTTAAAGCAACGCTGTATACGCGAATAGTGTGTATAATAATGTCTTACCATACCCGGCTCGTTCTACTTGTCCTGTATTTACTATAAAACATTCATTTGATTACATCAAGATTAATGCCCGGAGGGATGAATACTATATATATATATATTTGCTTTAAAAGTAAAACTTTTATTGCTCGGTGACTCGACTAGAACACATATAAAAAAAAATATGAATTTAAATTAAAATAAAATTTTGTTATGCCTGCGCGCGCGCGCGCGAACGTCAAGTGACAGTTGCGAAACCCAGCATCGTAAATTTTAAACTTTTATTCCACGTATGTAATTCTCCGTTTTATTATAATTGATTCATTAGATCCGTTTTGTTTATCCGAGCTTGTTAAATTCCTATGCGCGCCTAAGTATCAAAACCGGGGAATTCGTCATGAAGAAAGTAAATAAGACATTACGAGGACGTCGCGAAGTCATTGCCGTAAACTGCACTGCACATCTGTATTTGCATATTATTGTCGGCTTCTGCCGAAGTGGCCGCCGCAGGAAGTTTTCTCTAAATTACACTTCTCTTCATACTTTTTCTTCTTAGTTCAGATCCCGCGAACGAGATACGGTATACGTTTGCCATAGAAATTAAGAAATCTCATTCGCTCGTGGGTATCCTCCTTAGCGTTACACAACCGAATGACATGGTAATTATCATGTAACGTCCCTCTCGCGTTACTCTTTTTTTTTTCCCTTCCGTCCGCGAAGCAACTCCAACTGACAAAAAAAAATCCGAACGTGCACTACAAAGTCTTTCCCAATCGCCCTTAATCGCGGTTAAACCGCCATCCGAATATATATCCCACTGGTCGAGTTCACGATCGAGTTCTATATCCAAAAGCAGTCTACGGCAAATGCTCCGGCCTCTAACGAGTCTTACTCAATTTCCTACAGTGCGCAAATTCTCGGCTCGCCTTAACGGACTACACGGTAGCAGACTTCATCGCGGACGCACTCGGAATCGCTGAGGTGCGCGGAACTGGCGGCAGTTTCGAAGGATATCATATCCCTCTCGTGCGCTCGATCCCTCCCCGTCCACCAAGTAATAACGTTTGAATTATCCGCGCGCGCGAAACCATTGGCCGGCGACACCGAGCGGTAACTGCATACGCATGGCATCTATAACCGCACACATACGCATAGGGTCCGAAAGCTCGTAACTGTCATTGCCGAGGGACGCGCAACCCGAATAGACGACGAATTTCACTATAGACTATAATAGAGAGAGGGAGAAACTGCGTGCGCTAGTGCATCCGCACGGTGAATCAAATCCTTTAATTTGTGTATACAGCGCGGGATTGCATATGCGGTGCAGTGATTGTGCGCCGGGGATTTACGTCAAGTGGTCCAGATGCGACCGAGTTCAAGATGAAATCCACGAAAATTATTGCTACTGGCGCCCGGGATCTATATGTGTGCGTGCGTATGTGTGTGGGTGTGGGATTTGGCGCGGACGATGCTGACTCTTGGAAATCCGAATAGTTTGCTTATGTTTTGAGTGCGGCCTCCTTCGTATAACGGTGAATTTTGTCTTCTCAGCTAGATTCTGAATAATTTAAGTTTCGGTTACTTTTTAAAATATAGTGATATCGATGTAGCAGTGAAAAGATATGATTTACTATTTTATTAAGGATAATCTGCATGCAACGTTATAATGGAACCCCTAATTTGATTATAAGTTACAGAGTACGTGGTCCTTTTTAAGGCACGAGCGACCCTCGGTATTTCTGTTATCTTAATACTAATTCAATCCTCCAAGAAGAAGGAGAGCAAGTGAACTTAATCCCAATTTATATTCCCTCATTATCTAATTAATTCTCAGGATATATTTACTATATAAATATAATGACGATTCTCTCAAACCTGCTTCATCAATCACATCGCTCGATCGCACGCAACAAATAACCAAATGAGATTCGTGCTAATAAGAAGAAACGAGGTTACGCAAAAATGGTCAAAACCGCACACATCCTTAAGTCGACAAAAGCAGCAGTGCGTTGATCTTGTATTTTTCGACCGAACCCACTTGTCCTATAAAGCGAGCGGCGTAACTCAGGCACACGCATCAGCAGCAGCAAGAGGAGCGAACGAGCCGCGCACCGCAGACGCGCATTTGACTTTATAACGCGGATGTTACATTGAGCGAGAGGTGAGGCAGTTTCGACACCGCGCCGCGACTCTCTAGGCTCTTGGCGTATGTACAGTGGTAGTGTAGTGCAGCGCTATTGTAGGGATTTCGAGGCATCAGAGCCGTAACCGTGGGGATATGTATATATACGAGATTTCGCGCGAGGACAGGGCTTTTATCTTTTTATTATCGGTGAGTGGATCGAAAGTGCGTTCGATTTACGTCTGTAGCCACCGCTGCTTCACTCTCTCTCTCTCTCTCTCTCTCTCTCTCTGATGAGTGTGATGCCATACGAGCGCGTTAAGTCACGGCGCAGATTTCGCCTTCACTACTTTGCCGCCGCGAATCCCGCATTGATGTTACGCGTCGCCGTTTCGCGTTGGCTCTTTCACTCCCGCGTGCGCGCCTTTGAACTGATTTCTGTGAACCGGTAGCGCGAATTCATTATAACCATTTTTTTTTGGAGTTGAGGAATAAATCTGCATAACGCACTGTTGGTGACGAAGGCGTAAGCACATGGTGGAAAATCGAATGAGAGAAAACATATTTTGCATCACGATTTATTGCTCATCACTATTTATATATATATATATATATATATA
>UELV01175466.1:14216-46505 GCA_900490015.1 Megastigmus stigmatizans | reverse complement strand
CCCCCTATAAGTACGCCCTCAAAAATTTGTCCATTTTGCCGTATCTCGCTTCGTTTTCCAGATACGAGCAAAATTTCGGAAGGCGCACAATTAGACAGATCGAAGAGTAAACGACGAATCCATAACATTAATGAATGAAGCAAAATATTAAATACGAATAAAAAAAAAGTTGTAATTAAATTATTTGTCTCTACTTTATTTCAAAGCTTACCGAAATAAAACATTTATTCGATGAATCAAAGTCTAATATTACTTCTTAAGTCTATCGAAAGATCGTTGAAGATTATTGAAACCCTCTTAATGTTTAATATCGTAAGAAATATGCATAAAGGCTCAGCCAGAGCTATCGACTGGCGTAAGAAAAAACAATTTCAAAAAAGGGGGGAGGGAATTTTGAAAATTTGCTCATATCCCGAAAACGAAGGGAGATAAAGGGGAAATTTATACATACTATTTGATTGCAGTATATGTACAATTATTTAATAGATTACACAGGCCCACAAACAAAAAAAAAAGTACCCTGAACTTTATTTAAGACCAGCTTATTCCTACATATTTAGGCTTTCTAGTCACGAATTTGACATGAAAAATAGGGGTCATCCTGCGAATTTTTGAGATAACTCAAAAAAACCTAATTTCGAGATATCTTAAATTACGAAGTAAAAAATTTTTCATTTTTTAAATAAGTTTTATTATAAAGTACTTAGTACATCATACTTTACACCCTTCAAAATTTATTTTGAATCACCTCCATACGATTTTTTGTTTCCGAGATATGCCAACTGAAAGTTCACGAGCATTGAATACCATACTTGCTTGTTCAATTTATTTGCTCTTGAAATACGTTTTGTAAATTTAAATCAACATATCTCGGTGACAAAAAATCGTATGGAGGTGATTCAAAATGGATTTTGAAGGGTGTACTAAGTACTTTATAATGCCACTTGTTAAAATAATTAAATTAGTTTTTAACTTCGTAATTTAAAATATCTCGAAATTCATTTTTTTTTAGTTATCTCGAAAATACGTAGAACGATCCCTATTTTATGTCAAATTCGTGATTAGAAGGCCAAAATACATAGGAATAAAGTGGTCTTAACTAAAGTTCAGAGTACTTTGTTTTTTTTTTGTGGGCCTGTGTTATCTTTCCTCTGATGACAGCTCGCGGTATTGCGCAGCCGGCGTTGATGTGGCGGGAGGCAGAACCGTTGCCGCGCATACAACGGTGCTATTTAGACCCTCGTACAATGAAGTATGTCCGCAAAAACTGCCACCAGAGCGGCGCAGCTATGCACAAGAGATACCAATACAATCATACTAAGATTGTATTATATCGGAGATCGTGTCCGTGTGCATTTGTTTGAAAGAGAAATTACTATAGTTATGCGTGTGAACTTCGTCATTTACTCTACTTAGAGCAGTATAGAGAAACTATAACAGCTGACGATTCACACGAACACAATCACCAATACAATACAATCATAGTATGATTGTATTGGTGTCTCTTGTGCACAGGTACGCCGCTCTGGTAGCAATTTTTGAGGACATGCCTCATTGTACGTCCCTCTGGTCCAGAATCACCTCAGGCCTAGAATCCCCTCTGGACCAAAAGCGCCCTTGTCCAGAATCCTCCCAGCCTACTACTAATAATGACACAAGTTGGTTGCTAAATAAAAAAAAAATCCATTAAAAAAATTCATCGAAAAATAGCATGTTCTCAGCTACTAGAAAAAAACTTTTTTTTCAAGTATAAAAGCATACAAACTTTTCAAAGAAAAAATTATAATTTCTGAGAAATTCGCATTTGAAAAAAATTGTCATTGTTCAGTTTCGAGTAAATTACTGGATAAGATAAATTTTGGTAAAATAGACAAATTTACGCCGGTTTGAAAATAGAGGTACTTTTTAAGTTTTGTAATCTCTATTTTTACGTTTAAAATTTATTTGGTTGTAATTAAAAAAAATTAAAACCCCCGAGTCATGTGCCTGCTTGTAATTTAGAATACATTCTAATAGTTTTCAGGCGAAAAGAAAATTCGATCTGTGACGGGCTGCATGAATTTGAATGGAATCAGCCATTTGTTCAAAGCTGAGCCAGACTACCCTTTTCAGGATATATGATTAGTGGTGTCACTGTATTCCTGGCCTTACCTATCACCAGTCCATTACTGGATTATGTTATACCGCTTGAAAATGCAACTCGTCCAAAAGCGCTTCCATACTATGCCGACTACGGCGTTGATCTCGAAGAATATTATTATCCATTAATCTCACAAGCGATTTTTGGAGGTGTTGGAACTATTACAGTGCTAGTAACGTACGATCTTGGGTTTATATTGACAGTGCAATATGTCGTAGCACTATTTGCTATAGTGAAGTAAGTTCCTCCGCAATGAAACAATATACTTCACGCTTAAAATTACATGTACCATTTAATTATTTTTCATCAAACCATGTAAGATTTTCTATACGTTTAGTTTTCGTTTAGGTAAAGCTTCAGAAATGGCAGGTGCTATTGAATCTCGAGCGACCGATTTTATAAAAACAGATCGTTCTGCGCATCGACATATAGTTAAAGCGATCGACTTACATCAAATAGTAATAAAGTAGGTTAAAAGTATCACGTATTAGATATATTCTTAAAATCATGTTTTCTATAACCTTCTTCTAGATATGTTGATATGATTGAGGACTGTTACAACGTAGCTTGGCTGATCGTACTTTTTCTTAATATGCTCATGTTAGGAGGTGGCTTCGCTATAGTAATTAATTTAAAATATATATAGTTATTTTTTAACTTAAAAAATGATACTTAATAATTAGTATTGATATTTTTTGTTTCCCACAATTCAGATTTTAATGAAGCTAGACAAAATTGAAGAAGTGATCAGATACGGCGTAGTCGTAATAGCTACCCTGATTCACTTTTACTACTTATTTCTACCAGGTCAAAAAATCATCAATAGCAGTTCCGAAATATTCGATAGTTGGTAAAAATAACCTGGACATTATTCTTATTCAAAAGATTTTTTCAAAGTTGATATAATATTTCAGTTACGCTTGCAAATGGTATAATTTGTCAGAAAAAACAAAGGGCTTGATTAAAATAATGTTGGCTAGAAGCATTCGTCGTTCCGAATTGACAGGTGGAAAAATGTTTATATTGTGCATGGATACCTACTGCAATGTAAGTTTCCAATAAAGTCACTATCTCTGTTTCTACTAATTGTTTATCAATTAATAATTGTTTTATATTTTTTATTGCTTAAAGATGATGAAAACAGGATTATCCGTATTCACGGTTCTCAGATAGGATCAAGTAAAATATTATACTTCCGTGTTGGCAAAAAGTTAAATCGACGAAATAAATATTTTACTGTACTTATTTATTTTCCTGTGAATAAACGATATATATTTATAGAATCGATACTCAAACTTTACTGCACTTTTGAATCTACTTCTATAGTTACTATATTTTGTAACTAACTGAATTTAATTTTTTCATGATTGATGATCTTATTTTAAAACATTTTTTTAAATATGTTTGGAATTTCAACTAATCAAAACTAGCTTTATTGATATTATTGTATAATTTTGTATTGAAAAATAGTTGCCAAAGTTTCATCGAAATTCGTAATTCAAAGAACTTCGTAGCTTCATTATTTTAAACACACCAAGAGAAGAGTGATTAATTAAGATGAAGTACAAAGCGAGATTTTGACATACGTTTAAAATTAATATTACAATATTATCCCAGGCTATAATTATATTTAAATATAAATCTTACGTATTTTCTCTACATCAACCGTATTATGTTCTCAAAATTACTGTGCCGCCCTCCTATAAGCGCCTTAATTTAGGCAGATACACACATAGCTGCATTTACTTCGTTATCCGACATACTTTAGCAACTATTGTAATCTGGTATATTATTTGTAGCTATTTCATATTTTTAATAAGTTATTTTAAAGTGAAATAGATAGCCAATGAATTTTAAGGGGTATTAGAAAGCTTTCGGTGTACATAAACCCAAATGATTATTTGTTTAACAAAAATTTAATTTTTTGCAGAATTGAAAGTTAGCTATAAACTTATATGGAGTATTTACTATTTACAATGTTTACTTCCTAATTATTTTTAACTATAGTTTTTTTTTATTTTGAGTTTCTTTTCTGTATAATCGCAATTCTGCGGTTTGCTGAAGATTCTCAATGTCTTCAATTGTTGTGACCCCTTGTTCCTGCACAATCAATTTACATATTAATGTAATGACTGTACATATAATTTCTGATAGTAATACTCACATGAAATGTTTTCCACTTTTCATAATTGTCTCTCATATTTCCAACCATCTCTGGCATATCGATGAATGCTATAAAATAATTTTGTTGTAAGATTTTAAAACTGTAATTTTCCTTAATTGCATATAAATACAAAGTAACATTAAGGAAGTGCTAAGTCATTTAAAATTTCAGATTTCTCGTCCTACATTTACCGACCGAGAAGTATAAGTAATTCGTATTAATTAAAACAATACTTGAAATAATGCAACAATATATATGCTTGAACAAATAAATTAATCATTTCGGGTAACGATTGCAGAGATTTGAAAGAGTGTAAAAAATGAGATCCACTCACCGTCCCACGCTTCCATCATGTCGTTAATGATGTAATCAACGAATCCTATTTGCGATTTTGGTATGGAACAGGTGCTTCTATCGAACATCGGCATTACAACGGGCATATGCTTCATAATCTCCTCATCGGTCTATTCATATTCAAAGGACAGATTGAGTGTAAGTCTTATTCGGTAAAGTTTCTCTTAAAATTCACAACAACAAATAATCAAGAATTATATATTGTTGTTTAATAACAATTATGCCCTAAATCTTTTACCATAAACCTTATACTGCTTTTCATTAGCATTTTAGTTAACTGATTAATTTTTTTACAATGAATTTTTATTAAAAACTCCCATTTACCACCATTCGTGGGAGCAGATGAAATCTCTTGGAAGCTGCTGCATTATGATTATATCTTACGAAGATACACTTTGAATTATGGAAAAGAGCAGGCAAATTGTTCAGAGATAAGAAACAGTTTGCTGTAACTTTATGTGTAATCATTCTGAAAGAAATTCCAAATATAGTATATTTCGATAACCTACAGTCGCATCTTTTAAACATCTGTGCGAAAAATATTCATCTAATAATTGAGACATTTTTTAAAAATTCGAGATTTTAAATTAGAAAGATTCTTACTACGAGGTTATAATTATACATAAAAAAGGAACCTAAAATTTTTGATCTAGCTCGGTTTGAATTTTTCTATTTCATTTATTATAGAACCGGAGTATTGCACTTCAAATCTTGGAAATAGTATTACACTTCTTAATTCCAAAGTATGCAGTGCTGTATACAGCAGCTGCTACAGGGGGGCAGGGATCGGTTTCTTTTAGCTCTGAACAATTTCCCCGCTCTTTTCCACAATACAAAGCATATCTTTGAATTAAGATATATATCATCAGTAGATTCCAAGAGGTTTCATCCGTTTCCACGAGGAGCGCAAAATACGGTTTTCTAATGTAGTCCTTTCAGCTTCCAAAAGGTTATGCAATTTTATTAACTTAGGGCTATAAGAAAATATCATGTGCTTGAGGTAGAATCTGTCTCAAGCTAGAATTTGAGATAGGGCCTTTTTATATAAAAAATTTAAGGCTGAACCATTTTCCCCCAATATGTTTTATGATATATTTTCTTTTTTTGTTTTATCGAGCAAGTAAATTGCAACTGCAAACTTATTTCAATCCTAGTATTAAAAGGATGTATAACTAATTATTTGTTTATCAAACATTTTGTGATTTGGAAAGCATACTATTTTCAATGTGCTGTACAGATCTAATGAATTTTTTTTTCTTAGCAAACGCACGTTTGAAAAACACGAGGAAAGTGGTCATGGGAGGGCAAATGAAAAGGAGCAACGAAGAAATGTAAGAGTCTTTGAGCAAGTGAGAAGAGTAGTCGAACAAACGGAGATGGATAATTGTTACCTGATGGAAGTATTCCTCGGCAATGCGTCTCGTCCATTCAATGTACAATCTCAATGGCCGCGTGGGATTCGAGACGTCGGCACACTTGATCATCATTCTCTTTGTCAAAGTCACGTTCTCCGGAAGCTGAAAGATCGTCTGATCTGGTAAGTCCTCGGCGTATACCTGCGACAGAAAGGGGTTCGCTCTTACGCTTTTTTTTCTTCTCCTTCGGTTTCTTTTTTAGATTTGCAAGAAAAATAATTTTTTGTTTTGTACCGCAGAAAGATATTTTTTAATTAGAATATAATTCCTAGTTACGAGAAGAATGAATTTATAAATAATAGTTTTCTGAACTAAGCAATTACCACACAGAACAAGAAAATTAGAGTCTTACATTCACTAGGTGAGCACATTTTACACAAGCAAAACGCTTTAGGTTGTGCTGTATACATATACATGCAATTAGTCAGCGCCCTCTGCTCTCTACTAGAACTAACCGAGGTAGCTTCCGTACACTATGCACAACCTTAGAATTGTTGTTTGAGTGAGATGTGCCTATAGCGAATAATATTATAAATTTTAACTATTTTTTCAGCAAAACTTAAGTTTTAAAATGCGTATAAAGAGTATAATACATAGAGCAGTATTTTGAAGATTCAGTCCATTTCGTTTTTGATACAACTAAAAAAATCGAAGAGTGAAAAGTGCTTTATTAATGTTATATTATTCGCTCCGTGCAAGTAAAGTGTCGTCACCTACTGGTCATTTAGATCAATTATAAGGGTGGAAAATTTACATTACTTCTTATGGTGAATATTTAAAGATGTCAATTAATGACTAAATTAGATGCTATTTTCTGCGTCTACCACCTACAGTACAAAGATGTATAAGTATAACATTGATTTCGTGTGAAAAAGCCATACTTACATCGTTTAACGAGTAAATGGACAATTTTTTATGCATTTTTTGAGGTTACTCAAAATATATATAACGATGTATATAGATATATGTAGACCGTGTATTCAGTAACTTCGAGTTAACTCTAAGAGATGTATGAAAAATGGTTCATATGGACGTTACAATATGTAAGTATGTATTTCTTCACACCAAGTTAATGTTATACTTATACATCTTTATACTATAGGGGGCGACGCAGATAATAAGCATCTAATTTAGTTATTATTTCACATTTAAAAAAATTCTCTACAAGAGTATACAGTGGACTTTCCACCCGCTGTTTCTCCTTTTCGTCACGTAACGCGCTTCCATAGTTTCGCTCACCTCCTCCAAGTCGTCGCACGGAGCGAATATAACACAAGCATCCGAGGAGCTTACAACATTCGCTGACGAATTAATTTTAATCTGATTTAATTTCAAACGAAACGAGATCGAAATGCGTCGTGAAGGAGTTGGGTGATCTATGCTCGATAAGCTCCACATGTATATTTATTAGGACGATACGTGCCTCGGATTCCTCATTAATTCTGGAGCTGCAGACGTTCACGAACTTGGCGAGAATTTCGAAGTGCTTGGTCATTTCAGTCGCTAGGATCATGTCTATTATGTTCTGTCTCATTGATCTGTACATGTCTTCGGGAAGATTCTGTAAAATAAATGCTACTAGAATTTATACCTCAGAAAATAGAACAGTAGAATTTGTAAGATGAAGAAAAGTTTACTTTAAAAATATTGACATTGTCGTCGGATAGCGTAACTTTAAACGCGAGGGCCGAATGATGGGACTCGAGGACTGTTATGTCATTGTAAAGAATGGCCAACTTGTTGCTTGAGTTGCAGAGGAACTGACTAAAATAATACAAAGATTTCATTTAAGAACATGATTGGGGCACAATCAACATTTTCAACTCGAAGGATTAATTGCCTCAACCTAGAAAATAACAAGAACAATATTCATATAGAAATACTGGGTCTGACTGTACTAGGAATTCATCTACTAATATGAAAAATATTACTAAAATTTCTGCACAAATCGCTGCATCTATATAGGAATATAATTCGTTCATTTTCATCACAATAGAATCGTAAAAAGATATATCAGACGTTAAAGAAAGTTATTTAATCCGCAGAGACGCACCTCGACTTTCCTGGATGGCCAATATCGTGCGAGGCAGCTGCGAGCAGCGCCGCCACCTTGTCCAGCGGATCGAGAATCTTTTGCAGCCTCTCCGATCGCATGAAGCGTCCTATCGCCTGCAACACGTCGGTCGAGTGCGTCGAATTGTGATAGTGCACGTGGCTGTTGTAATTAGCTTCGATAATCGTCAGCCAATTCTGCATCGTCTTCTCGTCGCAGTCGAGCCACTCCATGACGTCGTAGATGCCCATGAGCGTCATGCCCAAGTAGTAGAGCGGTCTAAAGGAGCAGCTTATGTTATATATTCCTAGCGTTTTATCTAGATCGGGCCTGTTTTTTTTCTTTTTTTTTAGGCGCGAGAGATGGGCGACAGAAGATGAATACTGATTTTAATGAAAATTCAATTTATACACGAGCTTGTGGATCGGTTTCACGTAGACGATTCTGATAAGTTTAATTTTGTGTACTGCGTTTTAGTATGTTAATAAAAGAATAATCTGATAAGTTCTGAAGCTGATTGACTCTCAACTAGATGACTGAAAAGTGTATTATGCAGAGAATTAAATTTTTTAATGGAAATCATATCAATAGAAGCTTATGTAGAATAGTAATTCATAAAGCATTCATTATCTAGCAATATGCTTTTAAATAGAAAAAATTGACTATAAAAGAGAACAACAACGTACGTTTCGTTACTATAATATAAAATATATTAAAATTATATAGATAACTTATAAGATGTTAAAACGAGTGTACCTTCCATTACTTAAGGTTTCCAACTTGAAAATATCGAAATCCCATTCCAAGCTCTTTTCTAGCAAATCTTTGAGTTCCTTTGGGCCTTGAGGAGTTTTTAGCATCTTGAAAGCCTGGCCTTGATTTAATTTGAGAATACGTTCGATTTGCGATTGTCTTCCTGATGTTTCAACTGAGGTTCTACGTGGACTATTGGGATTAATCTGCGTAACAGTTGTTTAATAATTATCATAATTATACGAAAGCATCTAACTGTTATAAAGTATGTGTGCTTTAAAATGTTAGATAAATTGCACAATGCGCTCAACAATGCTCGTTTTATGATTATAGTTTAAAAAAATTAGACGATAAATAAAGCAGTGTACTTACAGAAATCAAAGCTCCCAACAAATCGGATGTAATTGGATCCGATAAAGCCAGTAAATCGTCTTCTCTTAGTTTTGGTACATACAATTCTGCGGTTCTCAATATTTCTATTGCCTAAATTATGATGCAAGTTATATTAAATATATATATATATATATATATAGATTGATAATTTGAAGTTATTGTCAGTGCTATAACTAAAAAATTTAATGTTTATAAAAAATGTATATTCAATCATTTGATCATTTATTAAAATAATACAATACAGACCGTTTCTATCTGTCGAGTAACTTCAGGATCGATGGAATCGCTTTTGGCCCTGGTCAAAAGTGCGATAACTTTTGTAATTGGAGCTTCCAAGGGTAAATTGTGTAATTTGGTTATTGTAGATCGCCTTGGCTCTATCGAGTACGAAAAAAAAAATTATTTGTAATAGATATAATGCATTGGTCGTCAAAAATTCTAGATATCAAGTAATAAAATTACCGTTTGTAGGCCGTCTCTCATAGAAATGAGGACCATGATGTGATTGCGTACTAGCTTTTGGGGCGTAATGTTGAAAGCTCACACTGGGTCTCATCTTATCCAGAGTTGTGTAGTCGAACAGATACACGTAACACGTAGTTTTCCTAGAAAATATAAATATTATCGTTTATGCGTGTGTGTATATATAAGTTAGAGCTATGATTATTTTATTTGAGAGTAAATATTCAGAGTTTAGTTAGGAACCAATACCAAATTTTCATTGTGAACCATTAAAATTCGAAGAAATGGACATTGAATGTAAAATTATTTTTCGTCGAATCTACAAAATCAATCCTCTCGTGGATATTTTGCGATACGAGCAGAACAATTAATTTCGCAATCCCGGGTATTTAATATACATAAAACAAAAAAACCTCACCAATCGGGGACATTCATGGGAATGATCCTACAGTTGATAAAAAGCAATCCCTTGTCTTTTCTCTTCCAGCTGACGTTGCCCTCGAAATCTTTACCCCGCTGGAGCAGCTGATCCATCAGCGTGAAGTTTTCAACCTTCAGGAATTCCTGTATATCTTTGCCCACGAGCTCGTCTTTCCTGTAGTCCAATAGATTCTCGCTCGCTAGATTCGCGTACTTTTAACACAGAGACAAACGTTGCATGTACACAGACACACTGCACAAGTTTTATTTTACTCTGGCCGATCGAAATAGAGTATATATACATCTGTGAGACTTACTAGGATAATGTGCTGATTGTTAGTCACGTGCACGATATCTCGACACCTATCAAGCGCCAGATACAATAAGTGAGCTGAGGCTAACTGATTTTTCGGCTTGGATTCGTTCGCGTAGATACCGATGAGCTCATTCATCAAGATTCCCTCATGCGAGCATTCCAGTAGTGCCTTTTAACATTATAAGAGTTGGGGGTGAGATACATACGACACATAGGATATCGCTCATGCGCTTTTGTCTTTTATTGGATTTTCTATTTGCGAGCTGGATGTACTCGGTGAATAATGATTTGCGCAGCGATCGTTTTAATGATTGTAGGAAAGGAACATTTTGCTGTAATACTTGCAAATGAAAAAGGCTGCACTTTTAATGGTTCTTTGTCATAGTCTATAGTATATACGTGATGATGAGGAAAAGATTCCCGAGTACATCCAAAAAAATTGATGTTATGAACGAACAAAATTTTATACCCGTCCGTAGCCAAGATTCAGTAAGTCTAAAATCACTATTTCTTTTTCTTCCGGTGCCGTGAAATATCTATAAAAAGCATTTGTTGCGTCTATTATAATTAAGAAATATATGAAGCGATTTTTTATTATGATTTATTGTAAGGATCTGTAACTTACGATTTTTTAACTAGAGCTATGATGTTACATTTTTTTTGACAGCTCACACTGTTCAAACCCCTGTAAAGAAAAATAATTATTGTTTTGGTTAAAATTCTTTATTACCAGCTAATATTCTATATTTGATCGTCGTAAGATGGTATATGCTACAGCTAAAACTATTATTGAAAATACCGAACTTTAATCTCACAGACCCGCACTAACACCTTTTAAATTCCCGTCTACAAAAATTACTGCATTTATAAAGTCAGAATAAAAAACCCCTTAACCCATATCACGTTGCATACACAAACGTAGCAACAAAAATCATCCGGTCCAGAAATCCAATTATTCAACGTATATAAATTCAATCTCCCCCTCTCCCCCCGCCCAAAAAAAAAAAATTAAACAAAACAGAAAAGAAAAATAAACAAGAGAAGAGCCCAAGTGCAAAAGCGAAATCGATTGAAAGAGAAGGGGAGGAGGGGTCGAGGATAAACATTAATATTTACGACCTGCAAATTTCATCTGCATCTTTGCTGCGGGTTGCGCCTCTGCGGTCGACGATCACCAGATCGTGACAGTGCGAGCGAAAGAGCTCGCGGGCCTCTTCCGCATTCCTGGCCTGCGAGACGCTCCAGCTCAATTTTCGCGCGACGCTCGCGATTATTTCGGACTGCTGGTCGTCCCGCGGGAACACCAGCAAAACCTGCAGTACAACATACACACACACACACACACACACACACACAGACAGTGTGAATTAATCTTGGCGAGAGAGTTTAATGTGCGTTTCAACGCGCGCGCCGAGCCTCGGTATATGCGATGCGTAACCAAGATAAGAGGAAAAATAGAGAGAGCGAGAGAGGAGAGAGAGAGAGAGAGAGAGAGAGAGAGAGAGAGAGAGAGAGAGAGGAAGAGAGAATGTGCATTATCAATGATGCGCATCGATCATTATTATTATTATTATTATTATTATTGGTCAATGCTGAAAAAAATCGAGATTGCCCGTTCAAGATCGCGTACGATCGTTGCCCCCCTTTTATAGTATTTTTATCCGGCTCAACTTTTTTCCCTTTAATGGGACAGCCGCAAATTGTGCGTGACGTTACGTTTACGATGATATAATCGGTCTCGGAAGCGATATTTTGCACCGAGCTCTGCACACGCGAGCCATGCATTTGTTGATGCAAAAATAATGTTGATCGATTTTGGTTAAAGTATATGAAAACCTAACTTTGTAAATTTATAATTTACCACACATCTCTAATAGTGATTGTGTGAATAATTTAGCGATGATGAATGAATAACCTACAATTTCTTTCGAGAGAAGTTCAAATGTTCAATATTTTCGATAGACCAAGTGAGAGTATACAATTTTAGATTATAAGTATAATAAAAGACGATAATTAACCTTGAAAACGTCTGAGGATACAGCATTGGAACCCAGCCAACTGAAGCTCAACTCCGATATAGATCTCTGAAAAGAATAATATCATCTATGTTAAATTTTGTGAACTGTATGGCGAATCTACAGCTTTATAACCTAACTTGAATTGAATTGTCTGATTCTGAATTTTTTGATTGGCCTGAAGGTCGATCATGAGGACTTTTAACTCGAGGAATTGTAATTTTTTTCCCAACATTATCTTTCTTTGATTGCATTAGATTCTTATAATAATGATGAACTAATCCTGCTGATTAGTTTTTTTTTTTTTTTTTTTTTTCATTTACAGTATACTGCATGCACACTTCTATTGAATATAAGTATTCTTATCAAGAAACAGTTGAAGATCGTTATTTTTAGGATTATATTACTACTTTGCAGTTGTGGCGCTAAGCTTTGTATTAAATTCGTACATGCCTCTAAAAGTTATGAATAAAAATCAAAAATAAATTTGGAGAGTATCGCTTGAAAAAGTACTAACTTCGAGGTTTTTCATTTTTCAAAGTCTCCCAGAAACGTTCTATTGACTTTCGTATATATGAATATCATTAGATTCGACAGTTTTGCAGTAAAACTAAAGGCCTATATGCTTGGTACATGATTTTAATTTTTTTTCATGTGTAGAACACCGAGTATCAAAAAGATCAAAGGTTTCGTGGATTTCCCCATATATACAAAGATCGAAATAAAATTAATTTCTACCAATCGAAAGGATTTTAATCAATTTATTGTTGTTACGCTCTTAATTTCTAAAAAAATTTCTTTAAAAATAAGATTCCATCGCAGCAATAGGTAAAAAGCTGTGTCCCCTCTCGGGAAAAAGCAATGAAACCGTGGCGAGAAACGGGGAAAAAATTACCCTCTGTACGATGGCGCTGGTGGCGGCGAGTTGCGTGGAGAAGGTGCGCTGGTTCGCTCGCCACTCCTTGCGCCTTCGACTGCAGCGTACAAAGTCGAGGAGATTGTTGAGCCAGGACAGTGGGGCGGATGCGTCGCTCGACCCGTCGAAAGGATCGCTCCCCTCGATACGGCCACAGATGCGCAAAGTCGGATTCGTCAATCGCCGTGTGTCGCTCATAGCTATAGGCGCGTATCTTCTTCTCTTTGTATATAAAACTATCCCTCGATGCTGCCTATAATACGCTTGTTTTTGTTTGGCTGGTCTTGGGGATCGGCTTACATGATTCGCGGGCTTTTTATTTCCTCTCGTCTGCCGGTGCGTATAGTCGATCCATCTATAAGACGTGTTTCGTGGAATTAGTTTATGGGATTTTTTTTAAAGATTACGTACGTGTGCTGTTGGAAAAACAAAGACTCGGTGTTGTTTAGTTGAATGACGCGGAAATCGCGTTGAAGCTTCAAGTGCAGAATAGATTGTAAAGGGATATTTTTTAATCTAAACACTTATCCATATACCGACGATTAGACTTTTAAGCGTTACGATTAGAACGTTGTATACTATTGCTTCGATAACAATGCAATGCGCATTTGAAATTTAGATAAACATATATACGTAATAATGCAAAGATCGTATCGTCGTTCATTCCAAAAGAATTGTTTTCATTCTTTTCCATTCAATGATGTACTGCACAGATAAGAGCACCGATATAATTCACTTACTTCAAAGCGACAATTTATAAAAGAAAAATAATTCCCTCACGCTCTGTCCGTGAATAATATAGAAATTCATCGCTCGCCGCGATATTATAATAATACACATTTAATTTCATTGAGAAAACTCGTAATGATCTAGATACAATGCTCAATACTACATTTGTCATTGCGGATAACGTAAGAGTAATACACGGCGAGCTATGATATACACACGCACGCAATCGAAACGCGGAATTATATTGCAGTGAGCGCGATTACGATTAGCCTCGGATATTTATATCAGCCACGCACAAACGGCACCGTATAAATTTTGCACCTCTTCACGTGCGCACGCAGCCTCTTCTTCTTTCTTTCTTTCTTTCTTTGTGTATGACAAAACTTTCGCACTCACAGACACACTGTACAGGCGCGCGCACTCGAATATCCGTCGAACGCGGAGTGTAAATGACTCTATTAAACCAGTGACAAAAAAAAACACGATAATAATGTAACAACGGTGCGTGCGCGGCGATCCCGAAAAAGCTGCGGTTAAGTATATTATGTACACGGAGGTGCTCGCGAGAGAGAGTCTACAGTGCATGTGCGCGCGAGGAGAGCGCAGCCTGTCGTCTCGAGATCCACGATACCGATCGCCGATCGAAATCCCCGCCAAGATCACGCGAGCTGATAAGGATGAAAAAAAAAACACACTGAGAGAGAGAGAGAGAGAGAGAGAGAGAGAGAGAGAGAAAATCTCGCGCTCGTTGATAATCGATAAGACGCGCTCGGTGCGGTTCGCTCTCTCTCTCTCTCTCTCTCTCTCTCTCTCCCTCTCTCTCCCTCTCTCTCTCTCTGTCGTCTTGTGACGTAGAGATAGAAGTTGCGTTCTACTGTAATAGAGGAAGTGCAAGACTTGTTTGTTGGAGAGTGGCGCGTTTTTTTTATCCTTGCAATGACTGAGGCGCATGCTGTTCTTTTTTATTGTGCGATTTCGAGGAAGCGGATTAATTATTGATTTTAATATTTCAAGATAGAATAATAATATTTTATGACTTTCTTTATTTATTATTATTTGTAATGATCTCAAGAGATGAAATCGTGGTATAAATTTGACTAAGTATTCAGTTTTTGTTTTTATCGAAAGATCCAATATTTTCTATCTTAAGTTATCGAATAGAAAGTTTTCTAAAATTAAATAGTCAGATAATCCATTGTTTGTGTCAATTAATCAAATATTAAGGCAGTACTAAAAATAAGCATAATTTAAAAAAAACTTAAACTAAATTTTTTGCTTTAACAAATTTTAAATATAGATCGAATGCGTATTACCGCGCGAATCTAAAAGCTGCTTCGGTATAAGTGCTTTATATGATTGCAGCTCATGAGTGCATCGAGATCGTGAAACATTCTACCTTGCCGACATGGTTTTACTCCATTCTGTTTATAACTATGATTTATTGAATAATTCTAAAATGATTTGTTGGAAAATTCGTAAAACAATAGCCTTCGTTAACACAGTAATATACTTTTCACACTAGAATAATATTTAGTAAAGCTAATATGAATTTCATATGCAAATCGTCGAAACACGAATTCGCTGCCTGTATAAAGAAATTCTCAAGGCGCAATTCCGAAAAGCTTTAGCATAAAAACGCACTCGAATTTACACACAAGCCCAGTAAACAAGTACCTGTCTTCTCTCCTCCCCCAAGCATAATAAGTGCATATTGAAGAAAATCTCTCTCTCTCTCTCTCTCTCCATCCTTCTCCAACATCGTGATTGAAATACGAATTTCGCGCCGATTGTCTCGCTCGTCCCATAAATTTATTTATAACACAATCTCTATATACCCGCGCAACTCGCTACACACCACGACGCATTGTCAATCCACCTGGAACAAATACGATGAATAATGCAACCTACTGCTCCACTCCTGCGCCCTTATGACATACACACGCCCGCGCGTCCACAGCGATATACCGCGACCTTAACTTGTCTCCCCGCATTTTGTCACAATCTGTATAATATGCGCGCGAAGCTGTGCGTGTCGCAATGTTACACCTTTAATTTGCTGTGGGTGGTGAATTTGCGAATTATTATTTATGTATACATATAGTTGCTTGTTACGGTGGATAGGGAGATGAAATGTTGTGATGGGTGAAAAAAGTTGGCTGCTGGCGGAACGAGTTGAGATGAATGATAATTGCCGGGTGTATTCTGAAGTTGGCGAAATGATAATTAATAGATTCTGAAGCTTATGGTGATTTGTGAATTGTAACGCAGAAGTATTTGACTGAAGCTACAATTTATAGCTATAACAATTATTTTCAGATGTCATAAAAATCAATCTTTCTATTTATATTATTCGATATTAAATCTTTCTATATATTTTATGAGTTTGAAGTATGCATATAAATAGTCTGCAGCATCGATATGCCCAATCTCAAGAAGTGTTATTTTATCAGACAGTCGTAGATAGACATCAACCAGTACCGGCGGTTATTAAACAAAATTGTGCCAACTAGCAAAAGTCAGCATTCATTTATTTACTCAAAACAAAAGAAAACAAAAAAAAACAGTTTATCCACTATCTACCAAATCCGTATCGAATCAAATATAATTAAAAAAAAAACGTTGAAGGCAAATATTAATTTCCTTTATCAAGCTGCGCGCGCGCGTCAAGCCGATACACTAAGCAGCGACATCGACGACTTGAACCGCAGACACACTTCACTTACCCCTTCCAAATGCATTTAAAAAAAAAGTCAGCCGCCCGACACAAAGGCATCACCTCTTGCCATCTAATCCTTTACAGGCCATAAGGAATTTACGAGGCAGGGCGCTCGCGCGCAACTCTTTTCGAGGGTGCTTTATACCTTTACCGCAGAACCCGCACACATCGCTGTATATATACATTGTGACTCGTGATACTTGTCGTGTCTGGCACCAGCCGATGACGGCGCGTATATAATAATGGACCCCTCGATTTCCTGGAATTCGTTGGTTCGTGCGATATGTATAGCCCAGCGTGTAAAAGGTGCGTTGAATCACACCCACGATAATATTACTTTTCGGCGTGTTCTGATGATGGGTTCGCGTTCTGTTTTTTTTTTTTTTTTTTGCAGTGGGTATATAGCTGAATTAGCGTGCATCTGATTTAAATTGATGTTTGTATATTGGGAGTTTTTAGAGCAGCAGCTGCAAGATTAATTGCTTTTCAGACTTAATAATGGATTAAAAAAGTTTTTGTATCGTTTTGGTTGAATATATGTATATAAAGTAGAATTAGATTTTGTTATTTTATGACACTTTTTACATTAAATAAAATACCATTTTTATCAAAGTAACACTGCGAGGTCTTTTAAACTTGCTTTGTTAACGATAGGTTGAAAGAAAACATTTAAGGAGTTTGCGTGATAAAAGAACCCGTGGACTCCTTCGCCATAAGCAGCGGAAGTGAAAAGTAAGCAACACCTACATTATTATACTCATATGACTGATGCTCCAAATATACAAGCATGCAAGCGGCCGTCGTAAAAACAAATAAATTATTCGTATGTTTATCTTGTGCAATTTTACATTACTGTGAGCGCTCAATTACAAGATAACTTGATAGAAAGAATTTTTTGTTTATTTTTTTCGTTTAATAATTTTACCAGACTCATTTTACATTTACAAAAAATTAAAACAGAAAATAAATTCTTCATAGACAAACTCCTTATGTTGAGTTTGTGTAGGTATTTTTACCTATTTGAATAATTTACGTTAATTATGAACACAATAAAGCTGAGATCTAAATACTTTAGAAAAAATCGTAAGGACACAATTCTCAAAATCACTCGAAAAAGCTTCATAGAATTGTATAACCAATCTCCGTGCAGAGGAGAGCGGGGCATGCCTGGCTGGCAGGGTCACTTTGGCAGTCAAAATTTTATTATTTAATAAAAATGTTTTTGAATTTTTATTTTTATTACTAGGTCTTTTGTCAACAACGCTTCTTTTTATACATTTAAACTTATAGAAATAAAATATTTTTTTAATATAAATTGAGGTTGAAATTTAGAGGTCCGTCTTGCCGACGGTAAATAGTTTTCAGTCGTTCGTTAAAGTTGTTAATTTATATTGATATATGATTATGAAGGGTGCATTAAAAAGCTTAACTCTTTAATTTCATTTTTTTTTCGTTGCACGATTAAAGACAAAAAAGTTATTATCAACTACAAAAAGAGTGCTTAGCGGGGCACGTTTTGCGTGAGGAGCACGGTGTCGCTGTAGACGCTGAATCAAAACAAACAGTCATAACCTCTTTCGCACATTTTGGAGCAGTGGCACTTTGCGAATATTAAGTCCTGATAATTGACTTAATCTAAATTATTAGTGTTAGTTTAAAGGTTAGGAAATATAAAAAACAAAACAAATAAACTCTCTTGGACTTAAATACATCCACCAGACCGCGCCAAATGTGCCTCGCTGATCTGCCAATGTTACCCCGCTAATAGAATAGGCGGGGCACGCTTGGCAGTTTTCTTTTATAAGAGATAAAAAAATACTACGTACCCAAATGGGTTTAAACGTTACGGTATTCGATTATTAAAGGAATAAAGAGTGCATGAATATTTAAAAGAAAGTTGATATCCATTTCCTCTTTTATTTATTCTATTTTAAACATTTTCTGCCAGTGGTGCCCCGCTCTCCTCTATACACTTTTACTCCGCGCCATTGTAAAAGAAAAAAAAAACGTATACTGCCGGCATACATGCATATGCTTTCGTTCGCGAGCGGCGGCATACTAGGCGTGTAGCTGAAACTTAGACCTACATGATAGCTCGTAGATTAATAAAGGCTTGGCACGTGAAAATTTACTCGGTATATGTACCCGATGTATATAAGTGGCCGGTGACAAAACTCACCCACCGTCGTATTTCATTATACGCGAGAGCCTCGTGTCCCTCCGTGCCTTTATATTATAACCGGCATTATTTCATTCTGGATAAGCGAACAAAAATATAATAACGAAATCGGTTTTAGATTACGCGCTTCGCAAGTATTCTCACTTTTGTGACTTTCACCCATGGCCACAAACGTTAATGTTCCAGATGGAGCACTGATAAGCTTCGCTAAATATACTATTCTTTTCTTTGTGTAAAGAGTATCCACGTTGATAACAAAAAAAAGGCAGGTGAAAAAAAGTTACAAAATCGCCGAGTATAAATATTTTTCATGCTGTATCGATGTAATGTAATAATACCGTTGCACCATTTTTTAAAGAGATAAGAATCTCTATCTCCGAAGTCCAGACCGCAACTTGAGCACGATAAATTGCGCGAGTGTCGATGGACGCATATACAAACAAGGAGGTGCAGCGGCACGTGCTGTGTGTATATTATGTAGCGCGAAAAGGTGGAGATGATTGCCGTTGAATATAAAAGCGGTGGCACTATAAGCGGGGGAGACGTTAAGTAAGTAAAAGGTGATAGGCCAGACTCGGCCAGACAGGAAGAGAAGGAGAGAGAGAAAGAGAGAGAGAGAGAGAGAGAGAGAGAGAGAGAGAGAGAGAGAGAGAGACGCGTGCACCAGGCAAACACCGGACACCCGATGGTAATCGCACTATGCGCATGATGGGCTACCTACTCGCAAAGAGGAGGAAACAATTCTTTGAATCGATATAATAGGAATTTGAATTCCTGTATGTAAGCAGACTGTTGTGATGTTTTTGCAACTGAGAGATTGATCAAGTTTGAGAAAATTTGAGTCTAAATGATGTGCATCGAACATTTTGCAACTGACAAAATATTTCATTTAAAAAGGAGGTTGTACTGATTCTTTAATGTTTATTTAAATATTTAAATATAAATGGCTCGAGGTGATCAATCAATTCGTTCTTTATTTAGAAGAATTTTGAGTAATAGAGTCGTATTTCAATGTTTATTTAAGCTGAATCAAATATGATGAATGTTGAATATAGTTGAATGAAAGGATATAGTTCTGTTTGTGCAGCTACTAAAATTTGAGCGGATGATTTGTTTCTAATCAAGAAGAGAACAGTTTTGTTGATTGATTCGTGAGGATGGGATTCGCGATCGATTCGGTTCCCGTAATGTTTATTAAACAGATTTGAAGATACTTGGTTTTCTCTCCCTCGACCTAGTAAAATGCAGTTCAGCAGCTATTTTTTTTAGAATTCTTTCAAAACTAATAAATATAACGATTAAATTTATAATCTTTAAAAATATACAAGGAATATAGTTTTTTAATAATTCGACGTCCTATAAAATCAAGGAAATGTTGATAAACTTCGTTTAGTATTTATTTTATATAGATAAATGCGAACGCTAGACAATGCGAAGTATAACAACAAGATACGTAGACAGCACACTTAATATTATGCATCACCTTAGTTTACATACGATGCGAATACAGTACTCATATTTTCTAGCGTAATTTTAGCTCCATTTTCTCAACTTTCCTAACGGTTTGGGGGATTCTGTTATGCTTTTAATTAAAAGCTTTACGCGTGTCATGAATGAATACGGGTTTTTTTTTATACGTGGATCGTTATCTCCCATGAGATTTTATAATTTTCTTGCAGAATTACAAAAAGCAAATTGATTTAAAAAATACAAACTGTACAGTAACTATATCATTAAGTTTGTTGATTTCGAGCTAATGTCGGTATCAATGTAACTTTTGATGAACATTAAATTTTAAATTTATTCTGCATTTCCTTGAATTTAATATAAACATAAATTTTAATTTATATTTACAGAAACACATTTTTGGATTACTTTTAATTAGATAAGCATCGCGTATTTTTAACCTCATAGCAAACAAACAAAACGAACAATGCGAAATTCACTTTTTCGAACGAATCTCTAATTACCTATATAGGCGTATCTGCCGTTTAACAAGAAATTCGGCACAATGTATACGGCAGGGGCTTTCTCAAAATACGCACAATATACCGGTTACCAAATAATTACATACACTTCCCGTAAAAACACTACTGCGGCGGGGCTCGGCCTGCACATGTACATGTGTGTGGCTGCTGCTGCTGCCCTCGTACAACTGTGCAGTCCTATATATCCCCCCTCCTTTCCCCTGCTTCGCTGACTGAAACAAAGCCAACCGAAAAAGAGAAGACAAAAATAAAAAGCTCCGCAGAGAGCGAGTACATACATTCACGCAGCCACACAGATGTATATTTATATAAAAGCCAGAGAGAGAGAGCAAAGTTCTTAAAGAGAAGAGTATGAAGAAGAAGAAGAAGAGCAGAAGCGAAGAAGAGTAGCAGGCAGCATCTTCGCTGCGGGCATAAGGCGGAGGAGGAAAAGGAGGAATCCGGTGTGTGTATATACCTATACGTATGCGAGCTCGCACAGTCTAGTCCCCGCGAATATATATCCCCGGTGCTGCTCTGTGGTGTGGTGCGCCGCGGCTCCTCTCCTCCAACAGGTCGCGTCCGTTCCCCTCGTTGTCGTCGTTCCGGCGCTAGCCGTGCTACGATATATATACTCTCTCTCTCTCTCTCTCCTTCTCTCTATGTGTGTGTATCCTTGTCTCTCTCCTCTCTCTCTCTCTCTCTCTCTCTCTCTCTCTCTCTCTCTCTCGCAGCGCGCGGAGAGCGCACGCCAGCGTGTTGCGTGTGTTGCATTGTCAGTTATTTCCCGGCAGCGACTGCCGTCAGCCGCGCTCGCGCGAGAGAACCGCCGCCGCCGCAGCCGAGTCGACCTTATATATCCGAGCGTGCACACAAAGGAGAGCACACGCGCGCCCGGTTTCGTTTTTCGCTCTTACCCTCTGTGTGTGCGCGTGTGTTAAGTATATATACAGTGCGTGGTAACTTGTTGGTTTTCTTTAGTATAGAGGGGGCGGTCACTCGCGGGGATGTTACGTGCAGTGATTCTTGGCGGGAACTGCGGGGAGGCTTAGATTTTGGAGTTCGGAGAAACGATTGCTGTATTCTCGATTTGGAGCACGAGCTTTTTTGGATGAGCGGTGAGATGAGCTGTGGATTTGGTGGATAGAAGAAGTTTGGGCTAGGGTGCAGTGCTGGAAGACAAGTGTAGAATTGAATTTTGGAGCATATATACGTATCTGTTAAAGGATCAGGTAATAAATGCTGTGAATCGAGATGAATTTTGTCAGTGGAGTGTGGTTTAAGATATCAAATCAAGTTTCATTTTAATTCTACGGAAATAATGCACTTTTTAATATTTGCATTAAAAAGCGGCCCCAGTTTTTGTTTTAAAACTTACTAACAAAAAACACATTAAATTAGTTATTCATTAGCTCCAAGTCGTAGGTCGAATAGTTAAGCTTTTTCAGTAAAAAACAAAACTCCAGTGCTCATGAGTGACAAGTGCTTCAAACGAATTCAAATGCAAAGAAAAATCAAGCAAGTGTTGTGTTTAATGATTTTCTTCGATTACCATTGAATCGTCGGGTCGATTTGTTTTTGTTGCACATCACCGCCGCTGCTGCCGGTTCGCGCATGCGCGTCTACAGCTGGTTTTGAAAGTGACCGCTACGACGGCGTTACGTTCCACGCGATTGTGTCTCTGTGCATAAGCTCGTGCTTTTTTAATACTCTGTGTGTTTTTGCGCTATACCGCGAAGTCAAAGTTCAGTTTCGAATGGTTGGGAGATTGGTGGCTTCCTTGCGGTCCGCGGCAGTTTAGCGAAACGGAGTATTTAAAATTCTCTCGAACAAGAACTGGAACTGATTTGCACTTCTCGGAAATTTTAGTTGAGGCAACCGTTTGCGAGCCAAGGATAACAATTAGTATTAGCAGAAATTCGATCACGTGAAATGTTTGGGTAAGTTTTAAATTTCTTCAACTCATTTGGAGCACTGGTGTTATTGAATATAGCAGGTTAACAATCAGAGGTTAAATTGTTTGAAATATGTTCTAGCTCTTATTCTCGTATTCAAAACTTTTTATTTCAAATCAAAACCTTGCATTTTTTTTCAATAATTTTGGTGCTTTCGTTAATTTGACTGATAATATAATTTATTCAATTTGGAAGTTATTGCTTAACAGTAAATGGAACTAAAATTTATTTTTAAATAATTCACTGTTGTTCAAAATGATATTTAGCTTAATGCAACATTAAGCTAAATATTGTCTTTTAATTAGATAAGTTATGTTTAAGTTCAAAAGGTAACAATCTTTTAAAGCTAGTAAAGTGCTCGCTGCTATGAAAATTGTAAAACTTCATTTGCTCGTGCAGTCTAGCCGTGCGAAATGGAAATTTTGATCTTGCGATCACGTACAACACGTACAACTTTGGCCTTGAGCATCCAGCATTCAACTCTTAGGCCTTGCACAGAGAATATTCAAACTGGCCGGAAATGTTCTTATACTTAGCGTCTATCTGAGAATTATTACTCGAAATGATGATATGTTTTTTCACTTTCAAATTAACTGTTTAAACTGTTCAAAACGAATATTAGAATAGAATTTGTATTGAATGCAAAATTTGCTCATTACGTTTCAATGCATATGATTATTTTCGAGAAATAATTTTACGTAATGTACACATAACAACTTCCTACTGTATACTAAAATTGACAGAAATTGCATTTTTTAACATCTGTTTTTTGTCCATATTTTTGTATAAATTGCTCCTTAAATAGGTAATTAGAATAATGTATCGGGGTAAAAGCTCATAGTTGGTAAGCATTATTGACTTGGATTGAACAGTGAGCTCGTAAAAATGACTCGTAATTGCAGTGACACAACAGCAATTTTTACTTCAATAAAAATTAATTCGTGCTATGCAACTTGCACATAAATAAGCCTCTACTATTAAAGAATACTGTGCTGAGATTTTATTTAGATAATTGGATTGTCTCTTTTTTCATGACTTTTCATGGCAGAGTTCGAGTAATAAAACCAAAATAAAAAGGACAACGTATTATTATTGTTTTCCGACTTTATGTTTGGCCTCTTATTGTTCTGTCAGAGCTTGGCGGGTCACTTTGTGATCTCTATTAAAAACCGAGCATCATTAAAATCACTCAATTGGCGACTCTATGCGGTGTAGTAGTGTTCAGAAAGTATATAAGATCTTGCATCACGTTTTTCGCGATAATATTTTCGCTTTTTAATACACGTATACGGGAGGAGGGCGGACAACGTAATTGTTTACAGTAGTGAATGGGTCGCGAGTCGTAAATTTAATTGAGCTCGTAAACAAAATCGAAGCGTCCCACGCGGTGAGACATGTCATTGAGACGCCGAAAATTGGACGAACCATCAGATACATTTTTTGAGTGTCGAGGTTCGATTTGGATGATAATAGTAATCATTGTCATTGAAATTTTATAGCTGTGATCGAGTATGACAATGACTCAGAGTTTAGGATAGAAAAACTTCCCTTTGTCTAGAGAGATGGAAGGAGAATGGGTCTAGAAAGGACTCTAGCTCATTCGCATGTAAATGAGAAATTCTCGAAACGTCTTTTATGCACCCATTTCTCACGTGAACCACTCGTCTGGAAAGCTCTTTTTGAAGATGCGCCCAAAAGATATACACATAAGTGATTGCTACCGTTATTGGGAATACTTAATATAAACGTTTGCATTGAATTTAAATATATCTTATTAAAAAATATAAAAATAATTATAAATGCTTTATCAAGTTTGTTAAAAAAATTAAGTAATGTAAAAAGGTGAACTTAAAGAATACATAAAGAATAGAATAGACAAAACTGATAAACTTGGTGGCCATATAAACGAGATATAATATTTAAAGGAAGAGAAATATGATCTTGAAATTAAAAATGACAAGCTGAAAACTCAATATGAACCTATAAAGCAATGTAATGTAAGAATTAAAGGAAGAAAAGAAAAAAGAAATCCGCAATGATGATCTTATAAAGGAAATCCAGGTATTGGACTCCAAAATATAAATACTTACATGAAATAATAAACATCTGCAACAATTAAATAAAGAAATGTTAAATGACTTAAACAAAGAACTAAAAGAAACGAATGGTTTGCTTAAAGTAAAAATGCGCACTCAACCATTTACAGATATAGTCTCACACAAACATATTCTCATGCCACATAGTCAGAAGGTAAAGTGATACGAAAAAACACGTCGAATATTATTATTAGACCTAACAATAAGGAGAAAGTAAATGACATTTTAGAAATAACTAAGGAGGTGATAAATCCAAAAGTACGTGTTCCAATTAATAAATTTATCAAAGCAAAAGATAAAATAATTATTAAATGTACAAATGTAACTGATGTAAATTCAATAAAAGGAGAATTGAAAACTACAATTAACATTGATGCTGAAATAAAAGTAGACGAACTCAAATAATTAAAATTGAGAATTTTAAAGTAGAAAAGGATATAGACATTGAAGGCATAGAAAATGACATTAGAATTACAAATATGTTGACTGAAAATGAAGATATAAAAGTGATACATAAATTTTTAAGTACAAAAACAAATATATGGACGATTATCGTAGAATATAATGCGAAATCTTACGTGTTCATAATGAAAAGTAAAAAAATTTACGTAGGCATAAATAGATGCAGGCTACACGACGAATGCTCAGGAGAACATGAAGATTTAAATTATAAAAATATAGAAGAAATAAAATGTATTAACTGTATAAAATATAATTTAAAAAACCAAAGTGCAATAAAAGGGCAACAAATCATACATCAAATAATAGAAATGAATGTGAGACATAGAAGTACATTTTACAAAAGATAATACAACAAACAAATTACCCATACTACCCAGTAATAAATTAACACAAGATCAATATATATATACACTAAAAATACTAAGGACACAAAAAAATAGATGAGTTCAGATATACTGAAGAACTAGAAGATATTTGAATATATTTAAATATTTAAATACTTTAAATTACAAGTTTTTAAATTAAAAATTTAGAAAACTAAATGGTAAATATTTATATACATTAAGTACTAATACTAAAAAGTTTGTTGAAATTTTATTGTTCATATATACTATATTTTGTTAAAAATATCATATCAACCAATTACTGAGGAAAAATATAACTACTATGTTAACTTTAAGAATATTTTATAAAATTGTTGATCGTGTATTAGTTATAACATAGTTTTAGTTTTAATTATTATGTACCAGCTTATGTACAAATATCGTGTATACTTCTATAGGATTTACTAACGAAAATATTACTGGTGAATAAAACAAGAAATAAATAAAATAAATATGTAAATATGCTCCCGTTGACGCAAAACACATTAGATTAATTTCAAAAAGAGAAAAAAAAACATTTTGTTTTTTGCGTTAGATATTATGATTGTTAATAATAATATACTTTATCGCTTTGTTAGACAATTGTAAATAATTTATTAAACAAAAACTATATAAGTATTTCTAAACTGTTTGGGATATGCTAAGCTTATTTACATACGTATAATCTCGTATAATTGTCGCAATTTGAAATCGATTGATATAGGCATAAATTCCAACACTATATAAGAAGACGACACAAGTTCGGCCTTACCTGAGTTTGAATAATCGCTCGATCCGGGCGGTCTCCTCCCTTCGGTTTGCTTGTATTCCGATATCGGCGCATAAAAGTCGTCCAATCGTTCGTCAAGTCAACGTCTATTCAATCCTTAAGAATCGCCGCGAAGAAAGAGTCGTAAGCTTAAGTCCAATAGGAATAAAAACTCTCTCGAAATAGTCTTGTGAAGAGGGGGAGAAAGTCGTATAATCGAAAAGAGCAAAAATAAGATGCATATTGTTGTGGTTGAGAGTAGATCCTTTTATATTTTACTTCTGTGAATGGGACTTATATCGCATTTCATAAAAAGAACTATTAACTTATGTTTGAATGAACATTAAAGTTTTTAGGACATTGAAGTAACTTATTTCGAGTGAATATATAACGATGTTGGAAAGGGGATCTTGAATTTTTTATGGAAATGCACCATATTGGTTTCAGTCGTTCACTTCCATCAATGAACAAATTCTATTTGTTTTTCTCCTTTGTATATAATTTGTATATAATTTAATTTAAATTTAATTCTTTATTTAGTAAAGACTTATTATTAATTTGCCTTAATTAGTTTAGATTAATTATAAAATTTTCTGTTTACATAAAAAAATTAAATATAATAAGTACACTAAATTCTCATATCAGCGTTCTATTTTAAATCTTTTCTCCGCAGAGCATATTATCTCAACGAAATATCTTTGTTACAGCAGCAGCAGCAGCAGCAGTAGCAGGAACGTACGGATCAGCGGAATAATCGTCGGAGCACCTCGGAAATGCGATCGCGCTTATATGCGTGCGCCAACCCATGTCATCGCCGGTGGTTTCGACTCTGCAGCCACGAATAACCCGAGCAACGCATAATATTCGTCCAACAACAGTAGGTCGACGAAAGCGAGAGTAGAGTTCTCTCGACATCCTCCTTCATCTCATCTTCTGCTCGCGAGAGTGTGTTGGTTTTGCATATGTATAAAAGATCACATGTATAACAAGGGTTCAAGGTGACGACGAGCACAAGAATCGTCGTCGAACGCCATTTCTTATGGACTGGAAAGAAAAGAAAGCGCGACGACGACGAGGACGACGAAGGCGACGACGAGGGGTTTGACGAAGCGTCGAGTTGAAGTACGTTCCCGACGCTGCACGCAAAACTTAGACGGTCATCATCATGGCCTACGTTCTCTGGAGGGTCCTGATGAAGAAGTACTCCAAGGTGCGCCTCGGCATACGAAACTTACCGGTGAGTGATGCACACGCGCTATATATCTTTATTATTCGTTTATATGTACATGTATACGGGAGAGGCTCTGCTGCTGCTTTCACTGTTTCTAGTCTAGGAGAGCGTGGCGCGCTCGCACTCGACGCTTTAAAGCCGTTTTGGCGCGACCAAGAGAGTTGTGTAATGTAGTTGTGTGTGTGTATATGCGTGTGTCTGTCGAGAGAGCAGATGCAGGCAGAAAGTTGTGGCAAGAGAGAGAGAGAGAGAGAGAGAGAGAGAGAGAGAGAGAGAGAGAGAGAGAGAGAGAGTCTATTGAGATGGATATTCTCTTTTGGTTTTTGCTCCGCGCGTGTGTTGGGAAACGCGGTGGAAAAATTCGTATCGAGTGTAGGATGTCTAATTGAGGTGATGCCGCGAGATACCGTGGAGGCGATGATGGCTCTGTGAGTATATACTAATTAAGAGTGTATGGTTATTTTTGGAGGCTTGCCTTTGAACTTCCTTGAAGCTTTAATAAATTTGACTTTGCTTGAAAAAGAGTAGCTTGCGTGGTTGAGTAATAGCGAAGGCTATTTTTTTTTATGATTACGTGGAAAACGAGATATGTTGTTAAGTTAATTAAACGAAATTATAGACAACGGAAATGAGGGATATTTTGGTGATTTGGGAACTGGCCGTTTGTAATTGATTATTATATTTATCTTATGCAGAAATTTTTATATCCATCGTATCATATTGATTTGTTTGACCTGTTATAGTTAATATCAACATTTAAGGTAGATCCAGGCTTCGTGCGAAATGTATAATATGAGAAAGTGTAGAAATTGTCTTAGAGAAATTAAGTCAATCTCTCACAGTCTGTCATTTGTTGCAATTATTTCTGTAAACACTGACATTGCTTAATTGTACTTGATGAGTTATTTACGCTGATCCCCTTTGTTAAAGTTTCTAAAAATAACAACATCAGTTTTAAAAACTAAGTGTTCTATTTTTCAGCTTTCAAATCAGTAGACAAAAATTTTTATTCTTTTAAACACTAGTTTTTATTTATTTGTTTCTATTGTTCAATCCAAAAAGGTATAAAATTATTCCTTTGAAGTTTGGCGCTGTAAAACAAACCCATCGTAACCTTTGCCATTTCCTATATCTCCTCATCCAACAATAACTAAACGTACACTTAGCTCGCATGAAGTTGTTACCTCATCAATCGCTTTCAAACGTTTCCGCGCGCAATATCAAGTCGCAGCATTGTTAGCTCATCCCGCTATTAAGACGTTTATTTAAAAAAAAAAAACACAACGCACAACATTATGGCATTCGATTTTTTTTGACATTGCCTTCAAAACCACATCTATCTTACTGTCGGGGCGATAAATAATAGAAGCGACACGGAACTATACGAGTCCCTTCAAAGACACTGTGTAGCGGCTCTAAAAGCTAGACAGAGGTATACGTATATATGTAGAGAGGTAACTGCGGCTAGCAATAGGTACAAGCTACGCATGTTATATCTTCTCATTAGCCGGGGCATTGGAAATAAATTCCGTCCGATATGCCGACGACGGAGATTTACGCCACGCGGAATAACGATCCTCGGAGAGAGTGAGAGAGAGAGAGAGAGAGAGAGAGAGAGAGAGAGAGGCTTGAGAGCAAAGAGAGAAGGTGCAGTTTCGTTTTGAAGCTCGTATACGTGCCGCGGCACTTGATGCATCGCCCCGCGCGCAGGTTCTTCGGGGTGATATTTTCCCTTTCGACGTGCGCCGAACACGTCCTATTGAAAAGCTCCTTTTTGCGCAGCTCCGTCTCGCTGTGTTGAACTTCAATTTTTCAGCTCTCTCTTTTTTTCTAATTCTTGTATATGTAACTCTTTATGTATTATATGCGTACAGATTTCTACTTTTGTTCTGTTTTTTTTTTTATATTACGATCTTCGATATCGTTGGAATTCATATTTCAAAGTGCAATGGCTGTCTTATCATACTCAGGCGTGTTCTACTTAAACGTCTTACTTTTATTATTATCCGTAAATTTACTGTTCCAATTTTTGTCAATTATAAAAAATCTTCATCATCTATGCATTCTTTTCGCACGAATCTATGCATCCTTCGATAAATGCGTAATATAGTAAGCTTCATAAAGTCGTGCTAAACACTCGTCTACGCTACGATCAGACACACGGTAAATACCTCCACTGGAATTTCTTTTTCCCCAATACGCACAAAATGAGTAATATAACTTCTAAGAAAAGTACCATCCTCTGGGTATTAGAAGCAGCAGCAGCAGCACATCTAACGTTCGCGCCCGAGTGACAGAGAATGTAGCCGTGGCTCGGTGAAGCCGGTGGAGAGCTCCAGCAGCAGCAGCAGCAGCAGCGGCGGCTTCTTCGGTGAAATTTACGAGCGTAATTTACGCGACGTCTGTTTCTAGGCGCCTCGGACCGCGTTAAAACGTCCTCTCCTAGGAGCTCGTGATTCGCACACACACACCGTGCGCGCAGGCAAACTCGCATATATCCACTCGCATCCCGCGTGTACGTATATTTCCAAGCTCGTTCAGGTTTTTCCCCGATTCGAAACATTGTTCCGCGTTGGTTAGCATCTCCTTCCACTTGCAAATGATATGCAGATTGCCCGGTAGTTTTGCCGCTCGCGCGCGCGCGCGCGCGCATCGTCTTTGGAAGTCGGTAATTGGCTGCTGTTTGCCGCCGCTTCTGGTAGCTCGTACGAGAGGAGAGCTTCTTTTCTTACTCTTGCCCAGAGACCTTAAGCTCTCCTAGGAATTGCTGAAGATGCGAGATCGATTAGGGGAAGTTCAGCGGTTCGAGAACTCGTTGATTTGGGTATTGCCCTTTTTCAGACTGCTGTACTATACCTATATCTGTACGTTTGCCCCTCGGAGCTACTGCAGGCTCTTACTTCTTAACCTGACGTTGAGTGGTCTTTTTCTCTCGCGCGGGATGCTCGGAAGAATATTGCGGTGGAATGCGTGTGAAACTTGAGTCGAACGTAGAATGGCTTAATTTTGCTTGAGTTTTATTTGGGTTGGATGCTTGTGGTGATAGTGTGATTTGACGTATAAGTGTCATACGAAGATGTAGACAAAACACATGTTGGTTTTTGATGATGCGTAAGTGTGTGTTTTCTCTTTTGTCCATTTTAGGTCGAAATGCGCAAAGAAACTTTCGATTTTTTTAAACGCGCGTTACCAAGCTATGATTACGATTTAATTATTAGATATGTTTATTGATTATGAAATTCTGACGTTTATGTCTTTTTAATTGGCGAAATTTAAAAAAGGATGCTTTCAATAATTACGGCTACGTATGGCGCGTAACTTTCTCGCGCGATACACAAAACCCGTAATTATGGTGTTTGAAGCACAACGAAAACTGGAATGTTCAAACAATAGCAACTCTAAGTTAACGTTTAAAAAAACTATTAAATATAATATCGCCGATTGAATTTAAATTAACGAGACTTAACACAAATCGTGTGATTACCGTGAGAATTGACGTTTCCTCCACACCGGTTCACAATAATTGGCTCCGACAGTATGAAAGATTCCCGCATACACACACATATTTGTTCAGCGTTAGTTTTCTCATTGCTCTTGTATGCTCATCCGATACTTGAAAGATTGTTATAGTATATTGCGAGCGTCGAGCGCTGTTTTGAGAACGTAAAAGATACATTAATTCAATCTCATTAGGCGGCCGGGGGTAATCACTCGTGGCTTTGTGTTCATGAAAGTTATTTTCAGCATTTACGAGCTGGAATATATACGTAACGTCGCTCTTCGAACGTTTATTAAATCTATATAGCTACAGCGAAGTCCTTGGCTTTTGTGCTGTGGATTTTTTCCTCGCCTGTTTTTTGTTGCGCACTTCTGGCATTAAGTGCACTAGGTGCATCTGATGTATTATTGTAGAAAAAGTCGAGGCATGCGCAGTCCGGTGTGCTCTTGGCACAGTGGTCAACAATTATTTATATGGCACTGTTGGCGACTGGTGATGTCATTATGTAAAATGCAGGCGAATCGCTTAAAATACGAGGCAATCACCTGTCTTCTTCGAATGTCCTTCAGTTTTTATAGAAGATCCAATAAAATCGCATATTCTTTATAACCATACGTAACTGCGAACATACGATGATAAAAAGTGACTAAATTCAAGAAATCAATCCATCCACTACTTATTTAAATTAAGTAAACTGTACTTAGATTACTCAATTATCGTTAGTCTAATTTTGACATTTTTAAAAAAGCACGAATCCGCTATAAAAAGAAACAAACGGGTAAACGGAAGAGCCCAAGGGAATGCATATCGTAGCTCTGGGTGCAAGAAAATGTGAAGTAATGCATGGCGAGCATAACGATGCAGCAGCAGCGCGATTTTCTGAAAAAACATCACTGACACAATAACGTTCCCCCCCCCCCCCC
>UELV01175466.1:0-14196 GCA_900490015.1 Megastigmus stigmatizans | reverse complement strand
TTCTCTCTCCTTTGGACAATTACACGCGTTGTAAGTACGTATAAGTTGAGGCTTGGCTGCCGGTGTGTAATCAGCAAAGGTATACGGGGCGATCGCACGATGAGCCAACGTAACGGGATGACTTATACAGCAGAGTGCAGCGGAGGATATAGGAAGGAAAAGCAAAGTGCGCTTCGGCGCTGCTATACGGGATTTCGTCGGCGCGCAAGAGAGAGAGAGAAAGAGAAGAGAAGAGCAGCGGCAGCAAATTGAAAATTCCACGCGAGAGCGGATCTCGGTGCGCGATCTCTCGGCGCGGAAAATCGGTCAGATCTTTTCTACCCCCTCGAGATATGCGCTGCTGCGGCGATTGATTCTTATGGCGGCCCCATTTTTCGATGTGTTATTACCCCGGCTTCCTTCCATTTTTATTTTTATCTCTCGTTCGTTCCTTTGAACTTTGTTTCGCTAAGGAGTACGAGACCGATATTTGAGCGAGTTACATTCACGATTGCCTCAAGTGTGTTTTTAAGGATTCAGGCGATTTGCGATTACTTGACGCGGATAACAAGCTATAAATGACACTTTGTTTTCATGTTTGGTAGTTCACGATTCTGCGATGTTTACAAAAAAAAATCAAGAAAAAAAAACAGTATATTAATTACGAACTTTCTAGCTGACAATAAAAAACAATGAATAAACGCAGAACAGACTAGAATATAGTCTAAAAAGAAGGAAGAGACTTCTAACGTCAATAATTGCAGTATCTACGTCGAAGATCCGTATGCTTTCGCTCTGTCCAGACGATATCCTATATCGTTCGCGCACTAAATACCCGAAAATTTTCGAGCAGCGATCCTCCAACCGTTCGTATTTGTACTATCGAGAGCATCGGTCGTTATCCATCCTACAATTATCAGACTGTGCAGGAAAGCAAGAGATAGGATAGAAGCGGAGCCTTGCGAGCCCCTGCTAATTGGATAATTGCGCTCAGAAGGGCGGCAGAGCGTAGCGACGCGCCGTGGATTTATGTCCAAGGAGCCTTCCTATGGAGTCGCTTTAGTCAGCTGACTTACTTTTGGGAGTATGTCGCTGACGGTTTTTCATTTATGCTGTTGTGTAAGACTGTTTTAGCGATGTATTCTTATTCGTAATTAGAAAATTAAAAATCTTGAGTATTTATAGTCTAGTACTGCCAGAAGTTTAATTAAACGCCAAATAGGATGTCTTTTCAAATATAATATTATTCACACCGAGCATAAACGTAAACATGCAAATTTTCTTCCACGTTGAGAACGATAATAGTCGTGTTAGAATACTTCTTCGCCTTATATAAGCGTAAAAACATTAAACACCTCAACAGGTTTTGGTCTCTCTACAATTTCTTATATTCTACATATCGTAAAGAAGTACGATTTACGCTCACAGCTATAGCACTATAATTTATACATCGATGCATCGCAGCGCGACTTCAACTTCATCGGTTCCAATAACCATTTTCAACCCCGTAATAATACAAACGGCCGTCGATCGCGAAAGAAGTTTCCTTCTTCGCTCTTCAAATAACACACCCGCGCGTCTCGTGGGGGATGCAAAAATATAACCGGAGCCATAATACACTTGTACAACATAAATTCAATGCGACCATCAGAGATTTGAATCGTTTCGATGAACGTCGAGGACTTTCCTATATACGTATCGATAATCGTCGGCGATGCCCGCGAAATCGTTTTTATAGGCCTGGCTGAATAAAGCGAGGAGACGACGACGAATAAGAAGAAGCGAGAGAGACAAGGACGGAGAGAGGGAAAAAGTTTAAATGAACCTTACGTAATGTCGGTGTGCGCGTCTAGTGGCTTGGTTCATAAATTTAATGTCGATGACGCGACCAACTCTGTTGCTAAGAAGCTCGAGAAGACGACGATTGCGAGGGTGTAATTTAAGTCTCGATTTCTTACTCTCCTGCGCGCGCGCGCCTTTCCCTCTTCTCTCCTTTTATCTTTCTCTATTTTCCTTTCGTCTCGTTCGCTCTTTCTGTTTCTCGTTCTCGACTCATTCGCTCTCATATGCTTGGCGCTCTCGCGTGTGTGTGTACTTGTATACTGTTTTATGCCTCTCGCAACCTGCAAATGTATGATATTAAATATAGTTTTCCTTTTGCCCGCGCCCGAAATACAATTTCAAACATTTCATAATGAGGAAATTTCATTACATCGCTTCCTTTCTCTATCGATGTAGAAAAAATTTAAACTTGAATGAACATAAGTTTTTTCTACTTTATATAACTCGTCAGTTGCGAATGTATTTTTAAAATACCGCTGTTACGTCTTTTAAGTAATCTATGACGAATCAATTTCTTATATGCAGTATATATTGAAATAGATATTATTATACACTAACAAATGCTTCCAAGCAATATATCATCGTTTAATTAAGCAATAAACAATTCGTTTTATTACATATTAATATTTACTATAACAATCAAAGCACATACATTTTTGCATATCCATTACAATCATTACTCGTGCTACCACTTAAAATATCCTATTAGTCTCCGGTATTGAAACCTCACGCAGTCGATATCTTTTAACTGCACCGCGCTTTTTCCAATCTCGAGCTTATTAAAACATTCGACATAACCGACGAAAAAAAAAGAAAAAAAGTAAGGCTCTTCATATCCCCGAGATCGTATCGGTCGTATATATATCTCCTCGAGCCGCTGCGACCACAGCTATACGACGTCATCTCCTCTTCCCCTTTTGCAATCCATTCGATCACATGACTCGCGCTGCTGCAGCATTTTGACATTAATGAAGTATTTATTTATCGTTTCCTCTCCCCCTCTCCCCCGCGCCGTCATCCCATCTTCTCTCTCTCTCTCTCCTGACGCGAAATCGGCGGCGATGGTGCGGTCATACCAGAAACTGCTCGCCCGGCTCTCTGCTCTCGTGTGCAGTGTGTGATGTGCAGCACGCGCGCTTGACCGTGAACCGACTCGCTGACCTGCGACATACTAACTCTCTGTGTGAGAGAGGGTATATGTGGGAGGGGAGGGGTCCAGCCTCAATCTATACCTGCGCCGTTCCCTATACTACCTCGAAACCCGCGCGGCTGTTTGTACGTGTATCTATGCGCCTACCTCTCTCTTTCTCTCTCTTTCTCTCTTTCTCTCTTTCTGCTACTTCTCTCCGTTCTTACCCGCGAGGTCTGCAAAGCTATATATACATATATGTATATACTAAGGTGGAGAGACCCCTCCGATACTTACGACGCGTTTAACCCGATCTCCCGTGCTGGCGGGAGTCTGGAGAAACTCCCTCGGAAACTCCAGAGGAGAAAAGGAGTGAGAGAGGATGAAAAAAAAGGACGAAAAGTGCAGCGTGCGGGTGGATATTGTGCGCAGGGGAGAAGAAGCAAGAAGCTGACTAAGACTGAGATATATATATTCTGCAACTGTTGCGTCTATTAGGTACCCGTTTTATAATTTATCGACTTGGCTATAGATGCTCAACAATTAATGGATATTGGTATTCAATTCAAGTATCTATATTTGCTGTTAAATTGCTTTATAAATCAGGGACTAATAATGACATTTGCATAAGCTTGTCAATCGCATAATAAGTTAATTTGCAACAGTAGTCAAATGACTTCACTTATCGTGAAAAAGAAGGGATTAATTTTATTATAATAGAAATTGTTTATCTGTTTTTTTTTACGATCGAGAGATTTTCTACTCCCTATCGTCATGAGACTGCTACACTTTTTATATAAGAATGGTTTAGCCTTGGTTTGCTGTTAAGCTAATCGATATGTTATAGGCTCGCTCGAAACTGTCTTAAACTCTAACTTATGTATTTGATGAGTATAGGAGTTCTTTTCGTTAACTGTGTTGGCGCTGCTTTGAGAAGCGATGTTTCATTCTAAATTGGTATTAAATTTCACTTCACAAGGTTTGTTAACCCTTTTAGCGGGATGTAGACATCTTTCGCCAACTCCAAAATATATTGATATTAGATGTATAAATCACGATATCGTTAAAATTGATATTAGTTTCTATCCCTGTCCTTGTGCGTCGACTCTTCATTTGAATAAATATTATGATTTCCTTATTGAGATACTTTGATGTACTCTATTCTGAAATATTATATGACTTATTAAACGCTTGTTATTTTGCATTTTCTGATGCATAAAATTACAATGAAATAAAGTGACTCGATTTTTGAACTCGTAATGTTTAACAGTATTACACGATACTCTTTAGAATTAAAGATGTACCGACGCTTTGTTGACGAGTACATCGATTCAAATGTGAACATGATGATATTGCGAATTTATCGATTTCAGTATCGAGGATCGTTTTATAATAATTCGATAGGTTATAAATCAACGTATATCATCTTCCGTCAAAGCGACAATAAATCATGTCAGGTTGATATGCACGTCACTGCAGCGAATCTTCTTGTTTCAGTCGTCGAAGCTGGTTCTTATACTAACTTGTTACATGTGTAATATGCAACTAATGCACCTTCCTCATTACGTAACACATCACCAATATAAACATAAAAATATGTTATATATATATATATATATATATACTATTTTAGTTAGTATTGATAACTCTTGATTGACTTTTTTAATAAAAATAATATTATTTGTTTGTCTGCAAATAATGGCCTTTTTGATGTGATATATTTGATGCAGATTAATAAAATGTAACTGTACAAAATAGATTTATTTGAAAAGGTACACGTTTTTTACCTTTTCCATGTTTGCAGTGTAATATTGCATAGAACAAATATTTGAACAAAACTCTTTGGTCAGTGTCATCATGGCTACTATAATGCAGAATCTTTTAGAGTAATATTTGCACTTGTTTGAGTAATATTCAATAAACATCTGCAGTATATCAACAAACAATTTGTTACGAGTAATAATTAAAATAAAACCCGTTAGAATGCAGAAGAATTTTTTCCCCAAGTCGACGCGTACAGCCGACCGATTTCAAATTTCCGCGGATCGCCTTCTTTCGGAATGCAAAAATGACGAATAACCGATGAGGGACTCTTTTAAAGTCCTCGCGCACAATGCGAATTTATTCACTCCCCGTTTAAGCGCGCGATTCAGCGAAACTCCAGCTCGCAAAAGAAGCGAAGGAAAGAAGTAAAATGCAGCTCGCACACGACATCCGTAGAAAGAGGGAGAATGAGGGAGAGAGAGAGAGAGAGAGAGAGAGAGAGAGAGAGAGGTGGGGGCATTAGCTTTGCCTAATTGAAAAACTTTCATGACCACCGTCCGCGGAAACTCGCTCGGAATACAAAAGTTTCGGTAAACGTTTTATATACCCAACACAGAGGACGACACAGTATAAAAACAATCCTCTCGCGTGTTTTGTACCTTCCCCTACTTTAAAATTCGATACCCACCCCATGAGACAGTCGCAATATAATGTCTCTCGATTCAAGGGAATCGCGAGAAAGAGAAAAAACACGTTCTGTATTACGCGTATGTAACTCGCGAAATTTGCGATTCGCCTCGTGTGGTTCTTGTGAAAATGACGAGTATAAGTTTGGGTATTTTGGAGATCGGATGGTCGTACTTTGGGTGGGATGTGGTAAAAAATACGGTGGATTCGCGATGTTGTACGAATGCGAATTAATGAGTATCGGTAAAATACGAAGTTCGCATTTTTAAAGTGTGAGAACTTTGGAGTAAGCACAAGTCCAAGATTTAAATAAATGAATATCCTTGATTAATTTAATCATCTCATTTTCAAGCCACAACATATAAAAGTAATTATATATATTGAAGTGCATATTATGTTTACATTAGTTTTTCACAGTATGTAATTTAGTTGCCGACCATACTTTTGAAATGTTTATCGTTTTATTCTCAGTCAATCAATACGCGATAGCAGATACAAATTATAACACAGCATGCGATTACTATTTTCCTATATCGAAGCGGAAATTAATTTTTAAACGCTCGTATAATTATGGCTGGGACTTTCTAAATGTGGCCGAATCGACTCGTAAAATTACATTTTCACGTTTCCACATATAGGTTTTCCATTAAAAGCTTCTAATCACCTAAAATGATAAAATTCCACGCGCGCGCAGTGATTAATGGTCTAGTCCACGCGGTTGCTCAACAAACCACTCGATCTCGGCATTGTTCTCCATACAACCCCATTATCACACCGTAACGCGGCTCACTTTGCACAGACAAACGTATTTTTTTCTCTCATTCACCTTCTTACTCAGCCGCGTGCAGATGTGACCATTTTTACCGCGGCGGCGATTTTTCCATCAGATCCTTTTTCTCTCAGGCCAGTGGAAAATCTACCGATATAAAAAAAAAAGAAAAAAACAACAACAGCAGTGTAGGCGGACGCAAATTGATCGATCGCTCGTTAATTGTCATTGTCGACGTTCAGGGTTGTTACAAATTCGATTAATCGAATGATTTGAGGCCTTGGCGGCTTCGGTTGCGCGAGAATCGGAATGTGCCGCCGCGCGTCGAGGGTATATAAATATTGCGCGGCCATGCCTGTGCCAGTGCTTCGCCATGGGTATGAAATAAGGTGGAACGGCAGCAACAGCAGCAGCAGCAACAGCGGCACACGCCTCGCCGAGTGGAATGCAATTTTTATGTCTCGTATTGATTTAATCGTGTTTAGAAGAAACTTATTTTCTACTTCCTTTTTGTTTTTTTTTTACCTTTTTAAGTTAGTCGCAGCGACGAGAGTTTGGGCTGTAAATTTTTAGGAAGGGCTATTGCGGACGTGATTTAGTAACTGTCGTAGGAGAGGAAGGAATTTGTAACGTGGGTTTTAGGGATAGGTAAAAATTACGGTGCTGTGTTTCTCTCGTCGTTTGTATTAATCACGGCTTTTTGCGTCATTAATTATTCAGAATAGCGCGTTGGTATCGAAAATTTATACATGTGACTTTTAGTTCTTAATAGGAATTTCATATTGACTTTTTACTCAATTTTTAAGAATATGGCGTTTGGTTGAGAGAAAAAATTGTTTTATGATTCTATTAATTTAGACTATGCTAATATCTATATGATAATTAATCCTGTTATTTCTAAAATTTAGAAGCACTTCTACAAGTATAAGTTCAATAATAACTTCTTATAAATTAATTAATTTCTCCAAAGTAAATTAATTTACAACTAATAATTGTATGTATGCGAATCATTCACCGTGGAGTAATTATACTGCTACGAAAAGTAGTGACTGTTTACACGTTTTCAGGCATATGTACTGTAAGAAGTTATTACAGCAACTACTGTTAATAAGCAAGTAATAATAAAAGTACCGCAATTTCCCATCAGAATTAAATCTCGAAACTAACGAGTACGTAGCTGATCGAACTTGAATATTACAGATAAAGCTTATTACGTATTGGTAATTGTTTCTCTTGATATTGTTATTTATTATACATGGATATATGTACAATGGCGGTATATATCTTTGTGATAATAATTTCTTGCCGGTATGATTACTTTAGCAAATCCGCAATACGTATTAATTAATAATGATAATCGTGATGTTTAACCGCAGTCCGTAATAATTTATCGCAATCGGTCTTGTAATTATTGTATACGTTTTTACAATTACATACATAATTTTTGCGCTATAATTATCTAATTGTGTTTGCCAGTGAAACCTGTTCCATTTGGCAACTGGGGAAATTTCTATTTTTAAGTGCAATTTTCAGAAAGTATTTCCAAGTAAGTTTCACTAGCAGCAAATGTTCATAAATCACTGATTATACGGTATCGCATTAAAGATGAATTCTTAAAAACATCTGAATGTAATCAAAAACAGATCGAATATACCTATGAATCATTCTTTTTTCACTCTCGCATCGGCAAGGGTTGAGTCCTATCAATATCCATCTGAAAAAAGTTTTCTAAACTATTCCCACAAATAAAACTATGTAGCGACTGCGCGAACCCATGAAACATTCGATCAATTTAAAAAGAAAGACCAATGCGGGCAGCAACTCGTGTCTCGGCAACAACCAAGTCAAGCATACCTATAATTGTAATCCCCATATTACAATAATCCCAATCCTTTCACCCTGGCCGCCGCCGCCGCCGCTGCCGCACCAACACAGCGGCGTCAATCCCTTCGCCTCCTTCTACAAGACTTTTTTTCGCTCCACCTTTTTTCAAGGTGATTAGCAGACAGTCGAGCCACGCGGCAACGGCAGCTGCCTCACACACTCACGTTTCCGCGCGAGCGGATATCAAACGCTTCCAATTAATTAGAAGCGAAAGTTAAGTGAAATTGTGCAGCCGCGCCGGTGTGGCGAGTACCGCGCGTTGCTCTGCGCGCCTCCAGTTTTGCTGCCTCGCAGTCAGTCGCTCCAGCTCTCTGAGACAGCCTATTGTCTATGAGGCCGCCGCTGCTGCTGCTGCTGCTGCTGCTGTTGCATGCGAGGGAGAGACGAAGACCAAGGAAAAAAAACGAAGGACCTCGACAATACAGCGGAATATATATCCGTTCACGTGCTGGATGTGTTCGCGTCGTGTCCCACATACTCGGGATTCCCTTTCCACGCGCGTTTTTTTTTTCCCCACTGCCCCGAAAGACAACGCGAGAGACGTTTATATAGGAGTAGAGCTGGGAAGAGACGCGTGCCGAGACCTAAATATCCTAAAACGGCGGGGCGCGCGTTTTTTTCTTCTTCGCCATGCCGCTTGATTTCGTTGGCACTGTCGGAGCGCTGGGATATATAAGTCTGCACCTTCTATTAATGGTGCGCGTGCAGTGTGGGATATCGCACTATAAGGACTTGGCTTTTTCGCTCGCGCGATCGAACTTGATGGATGGATCGAGGTTGCGGGATATCGTTGTTTAGCGCTGAAACTAGGGATTTCGTAAAATTAGCGGTGTGCATGTGTTGCATACCTCGTTTACATTGACGAAGAAAGCGAATTTATGGTATAGCTCGAGTTAATAGAGATAAACGAGAGAGCCAGAACGAAAAGAAAAGCAACTCGAACACCGCCTCCCCATTGGAAGTGATTCGAAATTACGATGAGTGAGCGGAATTCACGCTTGGTCAAGCTATCGCTCGGAACCTATTTGTTGTCTTTATCACACGCGTGACAGTAGAGAAGCGCGCTAAAAAGGAAGCAGAACAGCGAAAGAAAAAGCGTGGATTTAATCGAAAGGACGTAGGATTATCCGGTATAGGAGAGAAAGCCAGCTGGTGTTTTTCCTGCCTGCGCAAAGGAATCGAAGGAGCCGATCGAAGGGTATTTTCACCTCGGATATAGTTGAGACGTGTGTCCATCGAGCGATTGACCTTGCCAGCGGTAACCGCTGCTGCTACACCGCAACCGAGATCGAAAGTCTTGCGCGTGATGCTCCGAAAAAAAAGTTTCTTGAGTTCGGTTGTTGCCGGCGAAGTGAACGAAAGTAGCTAAATTTCTAAATCAGTTCCGTTTTGTACGATGGTTAACATCGCCGACTGCATCTGGTTAGAGAAGGAAAGAAAATTTTATTATCGTTTGTTTTAGTAGTAATTGTACAGCCTGAGACATTGAACAGTTAATTTAATATGACTCAGATAAGAATCTGAACTTGAAATATTAATATTTGATTTACAACGACGATGCAGAATCTCCATTCATGCGTATCGCACGGTTTCGCGCTATTGACATTTAAATAGTTTCAAACAGTTGGTTTTGATTGTTATTCCAAAAAATGTCGACAGCCATAAAATCACGTTTTAATACAGACAAAGAGAAATTATGCAGATAATTTCTAAAAAGGTTTCTAAACATTTATTAGAAAGTATGAAAATGGTTTATACGTATAAAAATCTTGAAAAATTACCGCGCTTTATTCTACTTCTATACTTACATGCAGCAATGTATGGTAATTTTTGGGTTTCTGCATATGAAGTACCACAATATCGGCGCAGCCGGTCACGAACTCTCCGCAACCTGCTGGATAATACGCCATCGTGTAACTTAGCACCCTACCTAGTTTTAAAACATGGTGACCTAAAATGAGCAGTTTTAACATTATTCAAATGAATTAGTTTGTATAAAGAGTAGTTATATGCCCAAGACATTAGGTTAACATTTTGTTCATGTATGATTAAATTTCATAAAGAAAAAAATCACAACGAATAACTCGAGTACTTTCTCAAAATATCTTGAGACAGTCAGTCCGCGACCAAATTACAATACTTTCTAGCAAAAGTTCGGGAGTGGATTTTTAAGCTTCACCGTACAATTTCTCCTCGTGCAAGAACATCTGTTCCGTTGGCTCCATAAATAACATCCCCGACGTTAAGATCACAATTTATAAAAGTCCGTATATCCAAGAAACACTATTTCCTCACAGCGCACTAAAATAACAACAATAGAAAATCCGGAAGAAGTCTGTCTTTCGCGCATAAACAAACTTTCATAAAGATCGCGTAAATTCAGCCGCTAGCGGCATACACACACACGTGCAGGCGGTGGATCGTATACGTCCCAATTCCATTTAGTACAAATAGACTTATTTATTTATATATTATGCTACATTAATTTTATCATAACGAGACAAAAGAACGCAATTACGCGGCTATAATGGAATAGAGCAAGGGGGGAGGGGAGGGAGTTCCAGAGACCTACATATTCCGTAACCCATCCAGGAAGCTAGAAGAAGTGTAATGCATAAACCCCGACTAACGTAAAAAAAGTAAAAAAAAAAATGAGGTGGAGAGAGAGAGAGAGAGGGAGAGAGAAGGAGGCGCCTCGTAAGATAAGCTATGCGGCATCGGGTTATGTAGGTACTGCCGGGGCTCTTAATTCACTGAATTTTAATTAGGCTGCGTGGCGCTTCTCGCTTGACGTTTCCCCCGCGCGCCGCATAATTCGGACATCGCTCACGAGTCACAGTCTGCGTGTGTGCAGCCGCTGTCCCGCGACTCTCGCGGAAGTCTTTTACGAGTATATATGTATATATATGTGTGTGTGTATGTGTCGAGGATCTTTATATTCCATCTTTTCTTTTCTCCTTCACGGGAATATGTATACGCATATGTTATATGTCTCGATAGTCCTTGCCCCGCGCTAGAAGGACCTATGCCGCGGGCAATTAAGGGAGTTTCACTGTTGGAATGGGCATTGTTTTACGATTGTGCCCATAACGGATGTGTGTTCCTTAGTACACAAGCTTGTTTCGTTCATTAATTTTCTCTCTATCTCTCTCTCTCTCTCTCTCTCTTTGTCTCTGTCTCTGTCTCTGTCTCTGTCTCTGTCTCTCTTGGATACGAATCCTGTCTGGACGCGCGCTCCTTTATTTCTTAGTGTTTTTTGAGGATACTTTTTAAGACCAGCGTTTTTTATGGCTTCCCTCGTGGATAGTTCACCGCGCTTAACGGAACACATAGTTTGTTCGTGGGATTTTCCTTAATTTTTGAGTTTTGATTCGGTTGCGAACGGAGAGAGTACAGCTGACATGTGATTCCAGTGAAATGTTTTTAGCCGATTTGATGGGAATCGAAAACTGTTGTATGCCCGCGTTTTGCATGTGATGCTACTATATAAACATGTGTTTTAGTTCTATTTCTCGCTAATTTAAGGAGGTTCAGAGGTTAAATGATAATGCAGAAAACTGCGTAAAATTGAAGTATATTGTATTATAGAGCATTAGTAGACTCCCTGAATTTTTTCAATATTTATTACCGGGTATTTTTTGGAGAAAATAAAGTTTGAAATGTGCTCTTTTAACATGGGCCCTTCTGCTTGGTCTTATAGTATGTTCTGGTTATAATCTGTAAATATAGTATATAAAAAATGCTGAGACGCAAAAAAAAAACTTACGTTTCAATAGGGAATCAAATAATGAATACTTTTTGTCCTTGGTCAAAGTTTTTGGCCGCGCGAGGGGAAAAGCGATCAGCGGGGCCTTGCGCATGGTGCGGGGAGACCCCGCTCTCTTCACCTCCCGCATAGCAGCATAACACTGAATCTTCTTTTTCTTAACGAAAAGAACATCAAACTTCCTTTACATTCACAATTTGGATATATAAATGCAGTAAACGAATGTTGTTCGCACGTTTTGACTGGAAAGAAAGGAACATTAGGATTTTCTTTATTATATAAGTGATAAATGTGCAAGAAACTATCACACGTCACTCGACGCATCGAGACAAAAGTAAATGAATCATGGCGTTGAAATACTTTTTAAAAAGCAAATCAAGAAGTCCAATTAAAAATCCTCCGAACGTAGTGCTTTAGTTGAAATTATTTATAGTATACCTTAAACGGTGCGATTTATACAAAAAAGATTGACGCTTAATACGCTAAAAACATTTTCCTGGGAAGCCGGTACAGACAGGCGCGTGTCTCGAATCCCTAGAGGACAATGGGTCGTTTATAGTTATTCTCTGGTATCGCGCATTCTTTTTTAATTTACTTTTCTCCCATCTTGCGAATCATGTAAAAACAACTATGCATACAATGCATCTATAAGACTTAATCAATGTTGCGTGCTGTATTTACAAGAGATGATAAAAAATAAGTTTTAACGAAATGCTTTATTGGTCTTTAAAAATACTTGTTTCCCATTGGCTGCAATCCTGCGGTAATGAAAAATTTATTATTTTAATGACACAAACGATCATAAGAGAAATATTTAACTTCTGTTTTAAATCTATAGTAATGCATAAGAAGTGAATCACGTGTTTCTAAAATTTTAAAAATATCATACCAAAAGTTTCATATTCAACACCGCATGATGTAGCAATAATTGTTTTTACGTTTTAAAACAGAACAAGCTTATACAAAAACGAATCAATACTTCCATGAATATTCGACATTTACAAAAGTTAAAAAATTTAGAAAATTTGCATGCTCCAATAGTTGCATGTGCGCATGATACTAATTACCTTTAAATGTTTTATAACCCATAGCCAATTAAATCGTGTCTTTAAATACTTCACATTATCCTGCCATCGTCTTTTAAATAATGGATTACTTCAATTGGGTATAAAAACAAATAATAAATTATCAGATTTCTCATTCTTTAATTATTTAACTGGCTAAATTTAAACTCATTCATATCTCGCGTTTAAATTGAACAACGGATAACATTGGTGTTATTTTGGCTACACTTTTTCCGGTTATTATTTTTTTATGAGAGTAATGGCATTTGATTCCGATGCAATTGGAGTTCACAATACATGTTGTTGAAACACTTTTTTGCAGAAAAATTGTTGTATCGTTCAGCTTTTCCTACATACTTTGAGATGAGAATTGAGAAAAGATTATTTAGACTGATAGAATGGTGATTCTTTTATTCTTTTAGAATAATTTATTTACCTAATAAAAACAATAAAAACTTACGTGTTTTTGAAAAGCTGATTGCGATAAGAAAAATAGTTCTTCACAGGTCTTTTACTAAAGCGCTAGTATGACATAGTCTTTTAAAATTTGTTACTTTTAAGCTTCATCGATAAATTAATCAATAGACAATCTAATTTCATCACGTAAGTATTCGATGAAATCATTGAAGGTATCTTAGTGAAATCATGATACGAAATATGAGTGACCTATTTTTATTTTTATGATTCAAAATAAAACTATTTATAATTGACATTGATGGATGTAAAAGGATTTATCAGCCACATTAAAGCTTTTTTTAAACTTTTTGTAAATGAGGAAGAGGAAATAATTGTTTTTATTACTGTATTTAACGGATGGAAAAGGACCGCATAAAATCAGCGTGTAGTTGTTCACAATCTCGGTTATTTACAAGATAAATTAAATGTTGCAGAAGATTCCATAAAATTAATAATATCATAATCATTGCAATACCCATTTTGTAACACAATTACAAATATTCAAACAAAATTATAAAAGCGCAATAGACAAAGACATATCAATGTATTTCAGTCAAATCTGTTTTATTTAATTTTGATCATTCTATCGACAAAAAGAATCTGTTGTTAAAATGTTGTGTAAAATTTTGAGATATGTTGACAATTCCAAAATTTATAAAATAAAAACCTATATTTTCATGATTTTGTACTTTTATCAATAATTGGTCAACTGGATTAAGTAAGAGTTTATAATTAGATATGGTAAATGTATTTTTCTGTAACTACTTGATAATCAGCATTTGAATCTCATTTATTTTCGACATACTTTCTTACCTTGAAGTGTAATATGCTGTGAACATCCCACATAATTATATAT
>UELV01175465.1:0-40525 GCA_900490015.1 Megastigmus stigmatizans | reverse complement strand
TCAAGAACATATCATGCAGATCATGCTGTCTCTCTCACTCTGCTTGCTAAATGGGCTATATGGGATGCACCCCGGGCCCCGAGAATAACAAATGTATACGGCACTGCTTTACTGTACAATATTTCAAAATTTTTTTCGCCACATCTGGCGACTACGTCATCTACTAAAAATACCGGACTGTTTTATCGACAACAACAATAATAATGTACGGCTTTTCAATTTTACTTACAGGATCATTTTCGATAGAATGAATCTAAAAATCTGAAATAAATTTTAATGGGTTCGCTAATAAATTGTGCATGTGCCGAAACTTCATTTCAAGGTATATTGCGTTGTTATTTATCAGAATAAACATGTTTCTCTATGCAAAGCTCTTGGCTGTAGGATGAGTGGAGCAGACGACATACAAGCTCTGATTTTTTATATTTTTTTTCACCTGCTCAGAATAATCTTTTGACTTATTTGAAAGTTTCGGCACATACAGAAACGTTTAAGCTTTCTTTTAAAAATAGTTTCAGCACCGTAAAACATTAAATGACGATGTGATCCTGTAAGTAAATTTGTTTCCGATCTGGTAGTGCAAAACCCGCCACGGAGGGCATTCAAATCGCAGTGAGGAGCACTGAGCACTCTTAAGTACTGGCAAGTATTTGGTTGCCACAGAATACGGAATTTTTCACATAGCTATTGAATAATGTACTTAATCTATAAAGAAGGTTAAAAACATTAAGCTATATTTTACTTTTGTATTAATATACCTATAATAAACAAGTAAATCCTAATGATTACAACCCATTAATTATATTAAGCAAAAAATAGTTACCCGAATATACTTGTTTAAATCAAAACCTACTATTTTAGTTTAACTATTATAAATATTTATTATATCTAATTATTAATAATAATTAATATTAATTGCTGTAAAGTGTATTGCTTAATTTGACTGCATTTAAATTAAAATTGTTTATTTTAGATAAGTAATTGTGATTATAATGGATATATTGGCACCTGAATTAGTCTGGGTAGAAGGCCGTTGCTATAGATTTTATGATCACTCAGCATGGTCTAAAGGAAAAGAACTTAAAGTATATGAAGAAGAAACTTATGAACCTGATTGTGGATCAACTGATGATGACAGCGATACATCTATTGAAATTATTGCCGTTAGACAAGATCGTTTAAAACATAGTTTTCATGTTAACAGGTAGTTAATAGAATGTAATATCAAAACTTTGATTATTTATATAACATATTTGATTATTCATGCCAGCTATTATTATTATTCTAGTCACTTTTATCGATTCATAATTGGAGCTAAGGGTGCTACATTAAAGCGATTAGGTGCAGAAACAAACACAGTTATTCAAGTACCTAGACTTGGTCAAGATGGAGATATAAGTAATTAATATATCGTATATTATATTATAATTAATTTTCTTTATTGAAAAATTATAAAATTTATTACTTATTTTTAATTGTGTACTTATATAGCAATTACTGGAGTTAATCGAAGAGATATTGTGCAAGCCAGACACAGAATAGATCTGTTAATAGAAACTTCTAGAAGTAAACTAGAATTTACTCATTTTATTGCAATATCTGCAAATACAGATGAAATAAAAGAAAATTTCAGAAAATTTAAAGATGAGATTTTAAGAAGTTCGGGTGATGGAGTACGAGGAATCAATGAAGAAGTATTTCAGAAGCCTGAAAAATTTCATCTCACTATAGTTATGCTAGTTTTATTAGATGAAGAGGATCGTAGAAGAGCTACAGAAGCTTTAGAAACTTGTAAACAAAATATTATTTTGTAAGAATATTTTTATTGTTGAAATAAGGATGAATAGTCTTATAATTATATTCTACAACATTAACAAATTAATATATTTATTATAGACCAATGTTAGAGGAAAATGGACCAATAACTATAGAGTTTAGAGGAGTTGAAATTATGAATGATGATCCGAGTGAAGTGCAAGTACTATATATTCAAGCACACGATGAAAATGGTTGCCTGCAAAAAATGTGTTATGATATTGCTAATTTTTATATTGATAATGGTAAGTTATCAGATATCTGAGTTAGCGTTATTGCTCAATTTATGAGTATTAAAATATATATATGTCCATTATAGGATTTACGAGAAGAGAACGTAATAACGTCAAATTGCATTTGACAGCAATGAACACTTCTTTCCTTGTCCCAGATATTCAAGGATTTAGAGGCAAAAAAGAAACATTTGATGCAACTAAGATTTTAAAAGTAAGATTTTACAAAATGTTTCCTTTTTTATAATATTTACAATTTATTCAAAATATTTATTGGTTTACTTTTAGACTCATGCAAATACTTACTTTGGAAAGACAACTTTAACATCTTTTCAACTTTGTCAAAGACATTCTAAAGGAAAAGATGGTTATTATCAAACATCGGCCGAAATTGAATTTGGAAATTTTTAATCATCTATTTATTTTTAAACTATAAGAAAGTACACTTATAGAAAATTCCTTTGAGTTTTTGAATTAGCCATCTGAGAAAAAAATATTTGAGACTACAAGTTTTCATGTAAATAAATGTAGCATCTATATCACTATTATGAATGGAGATGACAATTTGATAAGAAAATCTTCATAGAAGCCCCTTTTGCCTGCAATCATTTGTTTATCTTAAACCTGATATAAAACGTCTCTAGATGCGATTATCACTTCTGTTATCTCAACAAAATTGCAGTCGTGGAAGACTTGAGAGAGCGTCAAGAAGTGTTCATCAAATGTGATGCAAAATAGATAATCCATAACAGTTAATCTTTGAAGATTTAGTACTGTGAAAGTATTCCTAAAAACAAAATGTATTTAAAAAAAATTGTTTTTAAAAAGTATAATATACAATGTTACACGCTATTCGGCCAGGACAAAAAAGAACTTCAAATTTCAGTGAAATAATATATAAATTGAACATTTTGAGAAACTTTAAATGAGCGCAAAGAAGTATAGGAGGACGCATCATAAACCCAAATTATTACACTAATGGGAACGATAAGTCCTACATTCTAGTTCATTCTAGTACATCGTGCGTAGCTTACGAGCCTACCCAACACCGAAATTTCCGTAATCACCGAGATAATGACATTCTAACGAGAGAAGAGACTTTTGACTGCCGCAACTTATCGTCTTGGATGATCGACTGAGAGAGTGCAGTGTTTACAATTTTTCCTTTTCCTTATACGGACTGACGCTGTGGTTTGACAATTTTTCAACGTGCAGATTTGTCTCCTGATTTTTCTTCACATCGCTGAGATAAAAGAGAAGCAAAATGTTAGCTGAACGAAACAAGACTGCTGCCGATCATGTGGGCTATTATCACTCGTACAAATACCACTCCTTGGATTTCTTACATCGTAAGTTATTTTTGTTACATTTCGCTGAAAAAAAAGTAGTGAGCATTAGAAGATTCAGGTGTTATATGTTAATGTTATACAAATGAACAAGAGACAGAGTTTAACATTTTTAGGCCCACCGCTAATACGGAAGTGCCTTACATTTATTGGAACGTTATAGTTATGCTGACGGCAATGATTTTTAATCTAACGAAATAAATTAGTATTTAAATACGAACATTTTTCGTTAGCGAATTAGATTCACACAGTTAAAAAAACGGATGTTACTTTTTTGCACCTACACCGATGAACAAAAAGTGAATTATTTACTAAAAAATGTATAATGAGATTGATCTTTTATTGTGTTATATATTTTTGACGCCAACGATTATATATAGATAAAAATTTGATTTCATTGTAATATTTTGTTGAAATGCAAATATAGAAATTTTCATACTGTAACAAATTTTCTTGGCAAATAAAAATATATTTTTATAAAACATTTGTTCAATAATTTAAAAAAGAAGCTAATTACATCTCACAGTGCACGTATTTAAGCACGTGCTTGAATTCTGGGAAATGACCCAAAAGTTTTTAGCTATTTATGTTTACTAATTGTACATAGATGCTTTTCACGAGGCGACTTCCACACACTTGAGTAAATTGTAAATTATTCTTTTTCCGGATACGTTTCATTAATCATTTAAATAAAGCCTTGCACATATTCTTTTTCTATATATTATAAATAGATTCCCTTATCAAACCAGTGAAGAATCTTTAATAATTTTAAAGATGTTTATTAAGAAGACAGTTATGGATTTTATTTAAAGATATGGAAGTAATACAACGCAAGTATATTAATACTTGGCATTAAATACATAAATAAAAAACTACAATAAAACTTTTTTGGTAAATTTTTGGTGTTTGTAAAGTTAATATAACAAATATTTTAAAAACGAGTTCATTGTACTAATCCTCAATCGAATTAGCTACTTATACCAATTTCAGAAAAAATTATTAAGACATATAATATTATTGCTAATTGCTATCACAGATAAGATTACATTTTATCATGAATTTATGAATTTTTCTGAAAAATAAATGCAAAAAAATGCCGAATAAAATCTTGTGACAAAAATGCGATAAAGATCACTAGCGTCATAATTCACGCGTGCAATAAGAATCCATTGCAATGAAAAGACAAAAACTTGTTTTATTCACATGACCATAATTATAATATTACTTATAAATATTAATTATTTTTAAAGTATACTAAAATATTTACGCAATTAGTGGTCGAAATAAAAGGAAAGTATTGAAGTATACGTGGATCACATGCATTTAATATTTTAATTTTACAAATAAATACTTTTGAAGTACCTATAATTTGCATGCAGATTAAACTAAAAAGTAAGGCATATTTAAATTTATTGCATTGTATTTTGAACCAATCCAAACTGGAATATAAAATCTATTTATATGTAGGATAAGTAGATTTTTTAATCATGCGTGTATTATAAAATTGCGATAAAATTTACAACATGTGAAGAAATACTGAATTTACAGGCCACAATTATTTGCAGCGAACTTTTTAAAGGATTATACTCGATTTGGTGATAATCAGACATTTTGATTGAATCAAAAATATCTTATCTTGTATCAATTTACTCTATAAAGAAATAAATTATAAGTAGTTGGTTTATTTTAGACGGCTGATGATAATCTTTGCGAGATTACGAGGCGCGAGTGCAATAAACAAGAGGCTCGTTCAACTCTCGTGTCTCGCGCGGCACCTACGGAACTTTTTACATTATCTTTCTTCGTTTCTGGATACTAGCGATTAATTTCATGATTCTGGCGACTAGATAGATAGGTATGACGCATTCATTCGATATAATACGACCATAGGACACACGCGAAAACAAGGTGGAGATGGAATTTTACGAATTATTAGTTCAACTTCAATATTTGAAGAACTGTAAATAAGTTTCAGAGCCATTTAAATTCAATGTTATCACAGCGAAAAGCCACACAGTCGTTACGCTTATGTTCCCGTACTTATATCTTCCATAACATTGTTTTATAAATATATATACATCAAGATCAGATTAAATATTGCATTTTGGATATTTCATAATGAGAATTATTAATACTTGAAAGGGGTTTTTGTTGAATGATTGCGCGCGAAATACGTATTATATTGAAAACAACATTAAAAAATCTATTAATTGATAAAGTTATCAAAATACTACAATTTAATTTATAATCTTGAGTTCTATACATATAGGTATATGTATACACACACCCACACATATAAGTTTATTGATGTTCTTCTCAAAAGATTTAAAAAACTCAATCTTGACATTTCTATAATGTTTTGGTGAGTATATGTGCTTAGTTAGACAAATACCTTTAATTATGCCATTACTCTACCTGCGTTAATCATTATGACGTGTTTATCAACGAATACCTACTCAGCATTAAGAAAATATTTGTTAAGTTGCAGTATTCGTATTAATAATTTTTGACTAAAACAACTTAAAACTTATTCGTGAAAAATGATAGAATATCACAGAATCTACCTGTTTTTGTTGTTCAACGAATTAAATCAATGTAAAATATAAATATCGATACGTAAAAATAAATTTTTAAATAAGAGCGGGAATCGATTCAATTTTTCACGCATGATCAGAAACTCGGTATCGCGCGAAGAAAAAGGTGCGTCCAACTCGCGGAGCAGCATTCCTCGCATAAGAAAGACAGAGATAAAAATAAACACAGCTGTTTTGTCATATAGCTACGTGCCAGTGATCATATACACAAAAGCTCATAAGCCGCACATCAACGTTATAACTGTGTACCTATACGGAACGGCCGAGTGTTGTTTACTTGCGATAGTGAGAAGGAAAAGCGCGTATACTTAGCGCGTGAGATGATAATAAGTATATAGGCTATGTAAAAATCGCGAAAATCCATTCGAAAGTGTGCCTTTTGTATAAGAGAAAAAAAAACGAAGATAAACCGAGTGCACATGACATGTCGCGTTTGCTCGAGAAATACAATAATTCCTCAAACGCCGTGAAAATCGAAGAACGAGTGCTCGTGAGCAACGGGAGTAGTGAGCCTATCAGCTCGAGACTTGGCATTGCGCCTTCAAAATATAAAAATCGCCACTGCTGTGATAGACGATAAATTAATCGGGCGCAATAATAAATTAGGTCTCCGTGTACAGAGTGGAGGCGCGAGCTTTATCAGGCTTTCTCCGCGGAGCAAGCTACACTAGCCTTATGTATATGTAGTTTAGTTAAACTCTTTCACGGCAATATATGTTCAATTAAATACTTGGAGTAATGAGTTTTGTTGGAATAATACTTGTTCCGACATTCGTGAACCGTGAATTTATGTAGTATATAGTGTCAGAAATTAAGAAATTGTGATGTGGGAAAATTGTTATGTGGTCTATGTGCATTGTAAGACACAGTTTTATAGCTTCTATGAAAAGCAATGTAAAATATAAATGTATAGATAATTAATTACACTGGAAAAAATAAGGTACAGTGTGCAGATCTTATTTATGTCTTATCAGCTCGTTCAAACATTACACATGTTCACTTTATATTGGATATATCAAAAATGAATTGAGCATTCCTAAGACCAGAAGTGGCATACAATATTTTTTATATCAGGAAAAATAAAATTATCAAAAATTTAATAACATTGTTCTTCTGCAAAAATTATTTTTTGGTAAATATACTTACCAATAGTGTAAATTAAATTCAGTACATTTTATGTAATTAATTACTTTTAGTAATGTATTATGTTTCATAAAATTAAGTAACTATTTTCATTTTAAAGTTACAGCAAAAAACATTAAAAGTACTTAAACATCATAAAATAGTTGCATTCGATTGTATTGATTGATTAAGTGTTCATATAGAAATTATATTAAACTAACATTATTTTGTTTTGTTTACAGGTGTTGAAAAAATGCATGGTATTAGACGAGTGGTTGTTTTTTGTACACTAACTACAGTGCTTCCAACAATTTTACTAGTAATTCCATTGTACCTGCGGCACAGCATCTATGCTGACGTTCAATTTGCAGTGACAGAGTCTGATATTGTAGAAATTAATGATGGCATTTCACCAATATTCTGCTCAGTATGTCATTTGAAATTACTTATGAAAGAAGAAAATTTAATTTCACAAACTATTTTAGTTTATTTATAAATATTTCTTAATGTATCCTATTACTTCTGAACTACAGAATGTGAAATTAACATCGCTTCTTTTAGTGAATAAAGCAGCTGTACTCAAAAAGTAATCTTATAAATTATTCTTTTTCAGGAGCATAGCTTAAAAATGAATGAAACTTTCAATGCATTTCAAGTTTCTCGAAGACCAGAAAAGACTTCCTATAGAAAACATATAAGACTGAAAAAGAGTATGACATTACCTGATGACACTCTAGAATATTGGGGTTTTTATCTGCTAAAAGGAGCAACTGTTGCATTGTCTGTATGTTCAAGGTAACCTTTTGTGTATTGTTTAGAACTTCTTTGTTTTTTTAAAAACAATATTACTACTTAAATATATTTTTTACGTAGATTTGAAGGTTCATCCATTCTTGTTGTCAAAGGTGAAAGAAACTTAAGAACCTGTGGTATGTTAGACCATAATAAGAATAAAGCTAAAGCTACAGGAATATTTCTACCTGAAACTGATCCACAGGTATAGTTCAACTTTTTTATACATAAAAACATTGTATCATATAATTACTGTTAATTAATGTTAATCGCATTACTATAATATTAGGTAAAAGTTACATTTGAGTCCAATGCCCAAGAAGTTAATTCTAAAGAACTTATCTCAACTATGATTAATAAAGAATCTCAGCAAGATGCTCGCTTAAACCGCACTAGTGAAAAACTTTTAGAAATTAAAAAAAATCTAACCAGTGCATCTCATAGATCAAGTACAAGACCAAATAAAAATATAAGTACCAGTACAGAGAAGTTGGAAAATATATTAGATGAAGACAAAGAATTAGAGGCCTTATTTAATACAGCAGAGGGATATGTGAATAAACATGTAAATCACAAATTAGATGAGCAAAGTTCTATCGATAAGCCAAGACATTTGAAGAGAAGAATGATAAGACTAAAGCGAATTGAAGATGAATACAATAAAGAACATGATGACAATATTAAAGAAGATGATAGTCATGTAAAATCAGTTATTCATCGAAGGAAGCACAGGAAGAATTTGGAAACGCGAAAGAAACTTTCTGAAAGGTACAAAGAGCGAATGAAAGTATTAGAACATGAATTAAATTTGGATCATGAAAAAGATGAAGAAGAAGAAGAAAAAGACAACCATGGAAAGGAGCAAGGTACTGAGGGAATCAATGCAAGACATAAAAGGAGTCAGCAACCTATTAAACCAGAAATATTGGATCAAGGTATTAGGCATGGAGGAAATGCTGCAAAAAATCTTACAGATGGAAGTGATTCTTCAATTTCAAGTTTTGAAAATGGTTTGCTGAATTGTTATGGAGGAAACGTTTTATTAGCACATGAATTTGACCCCTCAGATCAATGTATGGATGTAAATTATTTATTAAATGGAAAAAAACACATGCAAACAATTCATGAAGTAGCAGAAGATGGATATTATTATTATATATTCTACAGTGACAACGACATTGTTTCAAACGATATTCATGCTGTCTTTGATATTTACAAGCCAACTTTGCAATATGAAAATGTCACAAAAGCTTGCATTAATAAGACAGAATGCAGCTTTCCTTTGTCAATAACTTCTATTGACAGAGTCATTGTTGAAGTTCCAACTAGAGATGGAATTGATCATGAAATGGATGATATTTCTGTTTTGGTGTCAGTTTGTGTTCCTCGAATGGGCATTTATGTTATTTTTCCAATCGCAGTATTGTTTCTTATACTTGGTTGTGCTTTTATGTAAATATTTAACTTTGGAATTCAGTTTTACTATTTTTAATATTAAATATTTTATAAAATATAAGTTAAAAGATCCAATTTGTTTTTTATGGAAATTGTAAATATATTTATATATTAGTAAGTAAATCTATTTATATTATACCGGGACGCTACAGGCTATTCCGATCGCATTTCGGACTTCTTTTTATTCAAATTTGATCTATTTACTGTTTATAGTACCGAGATAGTCTTCAATGCCAAAAATAATTAATACGAAAGTGTAGAATATTGGGAAAAAAATTAAATAAAAGTTTTGCAGTAATTCTAATTGTGTCAACGGACGCTAAGCAGTGCGCGAGCATCGGTGCTGTATTGATTTCCCGGTATTTTTGTTCGATTAAACTAATTACAGCCGGAAGATTCCAAAAAAATAAAATAGATAAATGAATCATATAAGCACTATGCAATTTTGAAATTAAAATTAATTAAATTAAATTAATTAGGCCGCCAGTAATGTGATTGGAAATCCTAGAACATCCTTATTATAAACGTTAAGTTTTAAATATTATATGCAACTAGTACCTTATTGCTAAAATTATAATTAATCAGATTATCAATTTCTTTTTAAAAATTTGGACTTAAAAGATGCTTTATGATTGTACAATTTTAAGTTCAAAGAACAAAATATTTTGTATAATTTTCGATCTTCTATTTTACATAATATTTGTAAATGCTAAAAATAATACTGGAATTTAAAAAGTTAAGATATACTTAATTATTGTGAACTTTTTAAAGCTAACATATATTATTTGCTTTATAAGCAAAATATTTTTATTTATATTTTATATATTTTTTTAATTAGTACATGATTATTGACGTGAAAAATAGCGGTAAGCGCGTATAAATAGATATTAATATTTTCATAATTGTATTATACAGGTAATATATAAAGCTACAATATTTTTATTGAATGCTAGACGTTAAATATTGTACAACTTTATTTTTAATCGAAAAATATAACTTTTTTTATAAAATAAACTTGCTTAATTATTTCAATTTCTGATTCATCATTCCTGAAATATAATTGCAACTTTTAAAAGCTGCGAGTCATAATTGTTCCAAAGTAATCCTTTATAATAATGATTCGATGGATCGTTAATGATCGGACTGTCAACTGTTTACAAAATATGTATTGGCGAACTAGTTCAAGTGAATGTGACAAACTGTCACAGATCGATAGTAAACAAACCTCAACAGTGGTTTTGAAATTCGTATACTCTAAACTATCTCAAATCAAAATATTGCTAGACTATAAAAAGAGGCAGAAAACCTCTTATTAAGTAACCCGGTGTTTGCGTGTCAAATCGCCTGGCCGTTCGCCATGCGTTTGAAGTCGCGAGGCTCAGTGCTCCTAACGCTTATGATCGATTCGCGCGTGTTCAAGTTTTGTGCTACTAAACGGAAATTGAAAAGTATAAACTAATAATTAATTCAGCCGGTGCAGTAATAAAGAATAAACTGCACCACTGAGCAAAGAAAAGCTTTTAGAGATAGCAGCTAAAAAATCAGGTTTCACCAAAATACGAAAAGAAAAAACTTCAAAGTGAAAAAACAACGCCACTTTTGATCTTTAAAAACTTTATAGTTTCTTAATAAAAGCGCATCAAGGTATTCTTCAGATTAAAGTAAAGTTTATCCTACATTTCCGTTATATTTATTCTACAAATTATTTATTAAATCCTTTTTTTCCTACATTTCATATTAAAAATTATACCTTGTTTGGATAGGAACTTTATCATATACGTATCATTTTTATCGATAAAAAATTCTTCAAAATAATTTGGAATTTTTACAGTTTTGATTTGAAAATAACATTGGAAGCAAGTTAATTTGATCGTTTTTTGCTTAAGCAAATATTTAGGATTTGATCGCGTGCGCTATACACATGCAATTGGCTATATGAAAAGGAAGACCTTGAATTTGCACGTCACTGTCTGAGAAAAAAAAAACGTCGACAAGAAGATTAATAATTACAGTTGTTAGGTATTAGCAGGTAAGATGGGACAGAACCAATATTACGGTATCGCTGTGAGTCGATTTACCGTTTTAGTTGTACGATTCAATGTAATAATCAAATCCTTTTATCGACGATTAAAAATTGTTTTTCCAGAAAATCGATTGCACCCAACTCAACAGCGTGAAACCTAATTTTTTAACGCGCCTCTCTAAAACACAACATTACCATTCTAAAAGTCAAGTCTCCGAATAGCATCCATCAAGAGAAACAAGATCTTGTCAGGAAAATAAAAACTCAATATACGCAACGCCATAACTCTCGGTAAAAAGTCAATCTCGAATCTCCCGCCGAGCCACCCCCACCCATTCACCTGTCCCGCTGAGGATTCTGGGTAATCCGAGTATCCTTTCCATCGAGAATCACCTCAAATTCACCAGGGAACCTCCATCAAGCGGTAAAAATACTCCGCGCTCCAATTTAGCTCGATCGAGGCTGCTAAACCGGCGAAAAAGGCGTGAAAATCAAGGTCGCAAATAGGCACTCGGGGCAAGCGGCAGATATTGGTGCGCGCGCTGAGGGCAGCACGCGCCTCGCGAATCACGCCCCCTCGTGGCGTTCGGAGCACCGGGAGCTTGTGACGCAATAGGAACTCGTCCTTTTCGTCGCGCTACCGTGAGTGGAACATGTCGTATACTGCTGAACGAAGGTAAGTCTGCTGATTTTCCGTGCTTTTCTCGTGGCCGAGGGCCTCGGTTGTGTCGGGATCGCGTAGACCGTGTTCTTCTGCACGCGTGGAGTTGTTCGCGAGTTACGGGAGCGCGTGGCGAGGTCGCGATTAATCGGAGAAGCTCAGCCGCCGCCAAGTGCCAGGCCACAGCAGCAGCAGCCTCGCTGACAACATGGCGCGTGTGTCTGTGATCAAACCACACTTCTTTTTTCCACGCGCTCGCGCGAGTACGCGACGACTGAGCGCGCGCTTTTTCGCGAACTAATTGCTAATGGCATCGGCTGTCGCGAACGATCGCTATTAGCGATCTGTATCGAGCGTGATATCGGTTTTTTTTAAGTCAGGGACGTCCAAAGAGCGTGCGAACGAAGCCTCGACGCAGTGCGTGTTAAAGCGAGGGAAGGCATCGCCGCTTTCGTCATCCCTAACCTAACTTTCCGCGTGCATAGCGCGGCTATTATCCACCAGCACCACCAGCAGCAGCAGCTCCGGGGTGTGCGTCATGCGCGAGAGGAGTCGAGGTGTAGGGAACGTAGCCGCGGACGATAGACGCGCGGAGATACACAATGCGCAGGCGCGTCGTGTCTACTCATGCCTCGATCTTAGCGTTGGACGCGCGCGTGTGGAATGGAATTTTCCGGCGAGGACGCGCACACCGAGAGACATGCAGCTTCGACCGAGCATCGGAAACGCCGACTGCGAGGGCACGTCATGCGTACCTCAAGAGCTTCGAATCCACGTTTTTCGCGACGAGGTTATTCTCTCGGTGGTATTTTATACGCGCCTCAAAAGTAGATTCTCCTTACGTAATGTCGCGCAATGCTCTCCCGCCCGATAGGTTAATGTTTTGAGATCGTACGGAATATAGATGATACATCGGGGGTTATTGCATTTAATTTCGGAAATTACTTGGGATAAAAACACCGTCTGCACGGGATTTCCCAATTCGATGTGTCCGTCTGCTGTAAAGTGGAATGTCCCGTTATATATAGGGAGGTATAGGCAATTACGCTCTCCTCTTCGGCTAGTCTATAAAGGACGATGGGAAGGGAAATGCTTCATGCGAGGAATGTTCTTTTTCTTCAAGGTGTGCTGTAGCTGCATGCTTGCATGCCGCGGCCATGCTTTCGAGCGTGACTCACTGTCAGTGGCTTTCGTTGTCTCTTTTTCCCTCCTCGATACTTTTCGTTTCGTGCGTCAAATAGCCATTTAGTGCATGCAGACACATACGGATACACCCTAGAGCATTTTGTCCACGTAGATAGTCAAAGGATCTCCAAAATGGAATGTCTATATCTCTTCGCGTTCTGCAAATTGTACGTGCAATTTGCACTGCTTTTGGCATATAACCGTAAATCCTACCCAAGGCGCTTGAAATTTATTTCATTGGACCTTTAAACTGCAATGCCGTCGAGGTAGTTCTGGCGATTTCATACTCTGCCCCCATCAAAAAGTAGTTCGTAAAGGGATTTATTGAGAGTCGAACCCACGTAAAACTTATCCAGGTAGTTGCGGAGCTTAGGATGTATGTTCCTTGAATAGAGGTTGTCTTAGTAGGTGGCAGTCGTAGGTGCTGGGTGCAGTTATACGTAATTCGCATAGCAGCTGCAGCTTGACAGCATAGCCAAGCAACGCTGCTGCCGCTCATAAAACGACCTTCGGTCTGTGCATTCTCGTTGTGGAAAAAGGCCTCTTGCACTGAAAGTGGTGTCCTCCTCTTCCTTCTCTTTTCCCTCTGGTCTGCTTCCAATGCACTGGCATACTTTACGTACACGTTCATGCTCTTGAAACAGGTGTCTGGTATATACTTCGTTTGCGACCTAGCGCAGATATCCAATCGCCACCTTCCCTTGTGGTCTCGATAACGATTTTCTTTATTTTTATCGGTCTTATTTTGGCGTTCATCCATAAATTATCGTGATTATAGGCATCCGTCAGATTTGTGTATGTCGTTTTCCATTTTATGCGGATGTTGTAAGAGACGCGTTGAAATAGTTGTGTTGCAAACACTTGCAATTTCACAGTCTACTAATATTTTTATACTTAAATAACAAAGCTAACTAACTGTCAATGCATTCGAACAATACCGCGCAATTCTATCAAACGCAATTGTGTGAAATGTACAATGTCTATATATAGATGTACACTTTTAAATCGTTGCGCTACGTTTTTGAAATTGGATTCAAGTTGATGTACCCTTAACAATGTAATGATTTTTAAAAATAGGATCATATTCAAATTATACAGTATATCTTCTTTCTTTTTTCTTGAAGGTTTAGCATTAAATTACTTTTTAAAATATCAAAATTGCAGTACACTCCTCAACAAAATGTATGCTATAAAGTTTCCCATAACTCGTTTGTAGTGAAAATCCAAAACTGATGACAGCTTTAAGCATTCCTTTAAATTACGTTTCAGTTTGTCCCGTCTCTACCGTAAACCCCACCATCTCGTCAGCGGTAAAATAATCAATATTCTCGGCGTCTGTGTCAATTCGATCACACGAATCTCTGACTTTTCTCGAGCGCGAACTCAAAATTCTTGCTCGCAACACAGAATCGCAGTATTTTTTTTCGCCTTATGTTTTCCGTAAAAAAAAAGCCTATATATATGACGTATAGAGCTGGGTGCATAATTTCCTTCGGTACAGATGGAAAGCGTGGCTTACAGGACTGAGGGAAGTGAGAAGGGAAAGCTTGGTTAGGGCGGGGAAACAAGGGGAGAGAAAAGCAAATGTAGGCCGCGTGCTTTCCGTAGCAGCTGCCCCCTCGGAAAGCGTCTATTGCCGATTTTCACAGCAGACGGACTAGACGGGGGCGAAAGCTGCGGGGGAGGGAGAGAGAGCGAGAGAGAGATTGGTATAGGGGGAAGGAGAAGAAGTATGGAAGCAGCGCACGCACGCGGCGCGCTCACGCCGATGACGCGCTCTTTATTCGGAAGTGAACTCATCGGGGCCTCTTTTCCTTCTCTCTCTATCTCTCTCCCTCGCTCTCTGGTCTATAGAGTCTGGCCTGCCTGGCCTGCCTACCTACTTCCCTCACCTCCCCTCCCTCTTCCACCGTTTCGCACGCTCTGTCTTTCATTTCGACAGCGTCACGTGATTCTTGCAACTCGGAGGGAAACGTTTGAGAAGTAGCGTTCATTCCTTCTCCGTCCGTTTAGTGACAAGGTCTCGCCTCCGCCGCCACAGTTGCCGTTGCCGTTACCGTTGCCGTTGCCGTTGTCGTTGTCGTTGTCGTTGTCGTTGTCGTTGTCGTTGTCATTGCCGTTGACATTATCGTTGTCGTTGTTGTCGTTGACGTTGTCGTCACAGTCGCCGTCTATACCTACTCCGCGTGCAAACGTCGAAACTCGTCCGTGGACTCTCGAGTCGTCTATACCACATACCACTGCTCTTCTAAGTGTGTGTTTGTGTGTGAACATACAGACTACAGCGCTAACGCCGAGGCATACACACGTGTGTGAGAAACGAAACGAGATAGAGATAGAACAGTCGCTGTGTACCACGGGGTTCAGAGAGAGAGAGAGAGAGAAGAGCTGGCTCTTCGACTACTGCTGAAAAGATATTCGAACGCTCGACGGACGCCGTTCACGAGGCCGAGAGAGACTGAAGCAGTGAAACATGGGGGACCAAACGTAAATCCACGCGCTACACTTTTTTTCCATCTTACTTTTTCTTGTCTTCTGTGCCGTACTTACTTACTCTCATTATCCACTGCATTTTCATTTTATTTTTCTGTTTTTGTCTTTATTTTTCTTTTTTTTTTCTTTCTTTTTCATCTGCTACCCAAGTTTTTCCACTCTAACCATTTTTAACAAGTTTTCGTAATCGCGCCGAGAAGCTCGGGAGATTTTATTATCGGCGTGGTGACGCAGCGAATTCTTCGCGTGCGGCCAGTGCGCCTTTTGCATAATATATCCAGTTGTTTTTCCCGTTTTTTTCGGAAAATTTTGTGACGTATGCGTGTGTGTATTGTTGCACTTAATTCCCTGAGACAAGCCCTTTCTGGTTCTCAAGCAATTAAGTGTATTAAAAATGTTGGCTTTGGGTTAGCGGTTTTTTTACTAAATAATACGTATACGCGTGTGAATACATGCCTCTGTGACTGAGCGTATACGCATGTGTGTGTACGTGTGTGTGAGTAAGCGCTCGAGGAAATACAGACTCTCAACGCTTTTACTTCGCTTTATCTGCCATTTTACGCATTGTTGCTTCGCAGAACTCAATAGCGTAACATCTGTTTTATTTTCGTCCGCTACTGTCGCGGCCTCTTGGCCGTGAAATATATAGCAAGCAGTCACTTATAGTCGCGATCCAGAAAGGGCTTAATGATTAATCTAATGCTAGTGTTTTGAAGATCAGTTTTTTGTCCACACCCCTTGTGTTTGTACGCTGATACGCCGCGAGACTCGCGTTTTCTTTCAAAGCTTATATATAAAAACAGAAACAAGAAAAGAGAAATGTGCCGATCGATAGCGCGCAACTACTCGATTCCCTTCGGATGAAGTGGATTTTAATAAGCGTTTATCTTGCAGGAATGAGGATCAATGGTCTGGAGAGACGAAAAATGGGCCAAGTGAAGGTGGTGAATCCCCGATGTATGCTGGTCCACCTGGCATGGACCCGGATGGCATCATCGAGTCAAACTGGGAAGTTGTAAGTCAATTGTTTTTACTATTTTCCAACTTTTCACCTTAAATTGAAGCTTTTAAAAGCTTCTTTGTGAGTCAGATTTATCACAGAATTAAAAATGTCCAAATTTCTTAGGTTGTTGACAACTTCGATGACATGCACCTGAAAGAGGAATTACTGCGTGGTATTTATGCTTATGGTTTTGAAAAACCATCTGCTATTCAACAGCGAGCTATCTTGCCCTGTGTGAAAGGACATGATGTTATTGCCCAGGCTCAATCTGGTAAGAATTGCATCTTTGTACATATTATATGAGATATGAATGTTAAGGGGATATCACACTCAATTACAGATTTTTACATTGTATGTTTAATTTCAATTGGTGAATTCTTAAGTTTCTGATATAGAAAAAAAATATATAGCTTTTAATCGGTTACTGTACAATAGAATAGGCGGTATGGCGTCCCTTTAACGTTGTGTAGACATATTCTTTATAAATTAACACAATATTAGATTTGTAATACTGTTTAACATTACGATTATTACAGGTACTGGTAAGACGGCCACCTTCTCTATTTCCATCTTGCAAAAAATTGATACTAGCATCAATGAGTGCCAGGCTTTGATCCTTGCACCAACTCGTGAGTTGGCCCAGCAGGTAAGAACTTAGTAATTTCACACTATAGAATGTCAAATTTTGAGGCGTACTATTTTTTAGAAAACTTAATATATTTTATTATTCTTTTCGAGTTTTTTCCATTTCTGAAAAATAATATCAACTAAAATTTTGCACAGACTCGAGTTTGCTCAATCGATATCTAATGGCTTATATTCGCATAATTATAGATTCAGAAAGTAGTGATTGCCCTTGGCGATTTCATGCGTGCGCAATGCCACGCATGTATTGGTGGAACTAATGTCCGCGAGGACATCCGCAGATTGGACACTGGTGTTCATGTAGTGGTCGGTACTCCCGGCAGAGTCTACGACATGATCAGCCGACGTGCTCTTCGTGCAAATACAATTAAATTGTTCGTCCTCGATGAGGCTGACGAGATGCTGTCCCGTGGTTTCAAGGATCAGATCTATGATGTCTTCAAACTATTGCCGACTGAAGTCCAGGTAAATATAATCAATACTAGATTTAACCCTGTATCTGTAGATATTTAGTTCAGTTTCATTTTCGAATAGTTTTTATTTAACTTTAATGTTATTGTTATAAATTCAGTATTAGGCATTTAGCTTACATCAGAATTTAAAACTTCTAAAATGCTTCACATAGATAATGTAATCATGATTTTGATAAGATTACTAAGCAGGTTTCTCAGCATATTCAAATCTAAACATGCTTGTATGGTGTTAGTTTGCTAGATGTTGTAATACAAGATCTGTATATAGGTAGAAAATTATATAGAGAAAATAGATCACATGTTACACAATAAAAATGATGTATTTAGTATATTTGTTATTTATCTTGTACTGAAGTCGAAATAGATTTTGTGAAATCATATTTCATATAATTATAAATCATAAGTCAAATCATAATTTGTTCAATATACTGGATTTAATAAGCTATAGATTTGTATATATCTAAATCTTGAAATTTATGTATAATACATTTAATTTCAAGTGGGTGTTTATATACTAATCTTATACCTCTTCATTTAGTAAGGTTTAAAGTTAACGTAAATATCGATCTGAACATAAAAATTTGTGAATTGAAAAATTCTATAAGAAAAGTGTTACTTCTATTGGAACTGCAAAAAAAAATCATGATTAGTTCGAATTGAATGAAAGTAATCTAAAGCGTATCAATAAGAAATATTAAAAGAATGATTATGTATGAATTTAAAAAGATTTGTTTGATTGAATAAATAATAATTGGTCTTTCTGTAGGTTATCTTGTTGTCTGCTACTATGCCATCTGATGTATTGGAAGTATCTAAATGCTTCATGAGAGAGCCCGTGCGCATTCTCGTTAAGAAAGAAGAGTTAACCCTGGAAGGTATCAAGCAATTCTTCATTTATATTGATCGTGAGGACTGGAAGCTGGACACTCTGTGCGATCTGTATGATACTCTGAGTATCACTCAAGCCGTTATTTTCTGCAACACCCGTCGCAAGGTCGACTGGCTTACAGACAGCATGCACGCTAAAGATTTTACCGTATCAGCTATGCACGGTGACATGGAACAGCGCGAGCGTGACCTTATTATGAGGCAATTCCGTACTGGATCTTCACGTGTGTTGATTACCACTGATCTCCTTGCTCGTGGTATTGATGTCCAGCAGGTTTCCCTGGTCATCAACTATGATTTGCCCTCAAATCGTGAAAATTACATTCACAGGTAATTGATATTGATATTTATTTTTAAAAATGTATTTTTTTTCCATAATAGTTTTTACTCATAAATTTTAGTTAATCGTTTAATATAATATTTTACACATTTGAGAAGCTTTAAAGTAATATTTAAAAAATATATATATAAATTTTAAAATCTGGATTATTTGATTAAGTTTGATTTTATTTTGATTTATGATGATTTAAGATTTTTTATTAATTCTTTTCTTAATGTTTTTTTACAGAATCGGACGTGGTGGACGTTTCGGTCGTAAAGGTGTTGCGATCAATTTCGTGACAGCTGAAGATAAAAGAACACTGAAAGATATTGAGCAGTTTTATAATACGCATATAGACGAAATGCCTATGAACGTCGCTGATTTGATCTAAGTCCCTGACAATTGGCTCAATTCATTATATTAAAAAAAGAAAATAAAAGTAAGTGAAATACGGAGCTCTCAGCCAATCTTTCATGGTGTGTGAGTATCATAATACTGAGTGAGTTCGCGAAAATCATAATCGCTTGTGTAAAAGCGCGAATTTACTACGAATAATTCCAAAAGTTCTTTGAATTGATTTCGTTTTGTATCAGTAGACTACGATAGGTGAAAATAAGTAGCTTATCTGTTGTACTGCAACAGATATTCTTTGGCTACTGAAATAACTATCCCAAAAACTACTGTAACTATTATTATTATAATAATTGTTCTTATAATTAATCTTATAATTACTCTTATAATTACTCTTATTATCATATTAATTAATTAATTAAAATTAGTGTAATCACTGGCTAGAATCATTGCAAAGCGAATAAAGTGTATAAGTCGCGGTCAGCGCGCGCGTGGCCCGAGTTGCACTCGGTGGCCCGCGGGAGCAGAAGCTACCGGTTTAGGAAATGAATTTCATTTACTTGCTAATCGATCTTTTCACACTCACTGTAATTATGATTATTTCTATTCGGGAGATGGTGTCTCTCCTTTCGCTTTTTTTGATTCCTTCTTTTACATTAACGCATGATGCTGCAAAAGATTCGGACACCGATTTCCGAATCACGCGCTATAGTAACCATTTGTTTTCGACACTTTTAATACCAAGACTGCAATTTGTTTGTCTAGGCAGAGGTTTAGTTGGCTATTGGAAAGGCTATTTTAATCACAAACGCTCGCGAAGGCGATTAATTTTTGGCAGTCTAGTTTGTTATACAAATTTTGTATATTATATATGTATATATATATATACATATACATATACATATACATATACATATACATATATGGGTTACTTCTAGGGAGATATATATATATTTCTTTTTATATGAGAGTAATTTAATAAATTGTATTCTGTGACCACTTACATCAAAATCTCCTTTTATTTTCAATTTAAAAAAAAGAAACGCTTTTCCGAAGCAATTGATGCCACTGTGTGGACAAACCATGCTGTTAATGTTTTATATAAATTTGTCAAAAGCGAGAAATCACGAAAACGGTATTTGTATCTCTCTCTTTCTTTTACTCTGCCGATCTATTTGTTCTTAGGTAAATAAAACTGAATAAACAATTAAATTATGATCGCGCGTAAAGATAAGAAAAGTTTTCACGGTTTCTTTGTGTTTGTATTTCCAGGCATTTCTGGGCACCACACGAATGGGGGAGAATATTTTTGGAAATAAAGACCGAATTTCCCGATTGAACATGAATTTTCGTGAATCGATCACCCCTTCTAAAAATCCTGTAAATCTCAAAACAAATTTACAAAAAACTTGCGGCACACATATTTCCTCACACTCAAGGCATCTGCAGTCGTATTACTGTTACTTTTTTTTAAATCATGGAAAAGGAAAAGATCGTTTTATACTTTATTAATAAAAACATGCCAATTTATTACGATTTGTGCATTATGTATTTTATTGAATTGATTCCTCATAATAAGTATTCACATCGAGATTAAAAAGGTCATTTATTGTTTAAATTACTTTTGTACTTATAGTCTTTCAAGTTTGTTATAGTTTAGTCAATTTGTAAATAAATCTTTCTGGTGAAAGAAATCTTCTAGAAGATCTTGCATAAAACGATCGCATGACATATAGATAAGAAAATAGAGAGATAAAAATAACGTGACTAAGTTTATAGAGCAGTGATGTACAATATTGCTTTTCACAAAATTTATCGTCTTTTTTTTACCATTTATTAGTTGGTGTACCTATCTATATAATTATATTTGTCAGTAAGAAAGAAATGACAGAAGTGAAAGGAGATTTTTAGAAATATGTCAACAGAATCAGCTAGTTAAATATTTTATTCAAAATGTGTGCATAATCGTTTTTTTGTTTAATCAAATATATTGTTAGGTAGTTAGATAGATAATTGTCATCTGTAATGCTGTATTCCGTCAGCCCCGGAGAGTTAATGCTTCCGATCTAGTTGTAATCACTTATATTATTTACTAACTGGTAAAAATAGTAGCTAAGAGTTCTGCACATATTGTTGTCTTTTAAAAATAATGTAAAGGATAGTTCCCCATTTTTAACAGATTAGAATCATGAGTGAAGAATGGATAAAAAAATGTGTACCGCTTTTTAAAATATTCACTGTTTCATAAGTCTGGGATCTACGACTTTTTGTGAGGAATTAGTTAATTTTTCAAGACTGTTTATGTCTGCCACAGATTAGTTAAAAGGATTTTACAAGTATTGATTTATTTAAAGATATTTTATAGCGAGACTAAACTTAATTTAAAAAGTTGAATGTACTGAGATTGTGCAACTAATGTGTTCAATAGAGAGCAAAGAAAATAACGAAAAGCAAACTGCTATAAAAGAATAAGAGCATTTGCTTATGAACCTGGGAATGTCCTTGTCTCCCTGCGTTCGAAGAATGTTACATACAGGTGGAATTGACGTATTCAGTATTGAAAATTCCTCGAAACCTTTTTCTATTGTATTGTAAGCATAGGTCCAGGATTATTGTGAACGAATACGGGAGAGTCGGATACCGGATATTTAAGCATTTGCTATGTTTTTACATCTTTAAAAAAACTGACTGTTAACTAACGTGTACATTCTGAATGATGTAGACAAGTAATATGTGCAAATAAATATATATTCATGGAAATAAAGCATCCCTCTTTTTTAGTTAATCAAACTTTTTGACAAAGAAAAAAAATAGTTAGTTTAGAATTTTTTTATTATTTTACGTATTATATATATATCTAATTTTTTACAATTACTTTTTACACGAAATCAAACAAGATTATTTATTTATACATACACAATAATCAATAAATGTGGAATGTTAAATTGCAGAGTATTGCATTGAGATTGATATGTCGTAATATTTTCCGCGACATTGCTGACTCAAGATCATTCTCTAATTCATCGAAAAATAGTTTCGAGTATCGATCGATAAACTATATTGCTCTCGACAATTATATATACCTTCAAAATTTGTATACACATACGAAAGGTTCAAAGTTTTAATTTAGAAAAGTCAAACGTATTTAACATCAAGTTTTCTAGTTTTTTGTAATTTGCATCATACACTTTGAACCAGTTTTTTCACGCTATAAATAACTACGAGTACTACATCGTCATATTCTGAGACAATGTTGAAACAAGAAACTTGAAACTCTCTGTACCAGATAGTGAACACTCTTAGTAATATTTAATCGTCCATTGTTATCTTTTCTTTCAATATATGATCATAGACAGCCTGAAACAGAGTTAAGAAATGTAATAATACTTATCAATATTGAAACTTGCATATTTTGATATAAAAGAAAAGAATAATGAACCTCCAATGTAGTGAAAGCGTATCCAATTTGTCCATTCATCAGGTAAGAAGATTTCATGAAGTCTCTGATAAAATGTATTTCACTTCCGAGCTGTAAAACACTTGCTCGAATAACCACAAAGTAAAATATTGGTAATAATTCATCTGCAGTTAATAATTTATAATTCTCCAATAGTCTTTTTTGTACAGCCTGAAATATTAACATGTTTAACAAAGGCACAAAAGTAGAATAGTGTATTATTAGCAAGCTTAAGAATAGTCTAAAAAAATACCTGTTCAATTTGATAATACGTATTTCTAAGCACTATAACTTTTTCTACAGCTGAAAAGGTTGTTTTCAACTGCTGCAGTGTTTCTATCGCTTCATTAAGAAACTTGTCATTTTCGGATGTATCAAAATCTTTCCAAAATTTTCTGTAAAATATTTAGATGGTTTAGATTCTTAATAGTTTTAAAAGTAGGGAAAAGAAAATTTAACTTACGAGTGAACTAATAATATAGCAAATAGCGTATTGCTAGGCTGCTTGTTCCATTTGATTAGTCGCCTCCAATAAGCATCGTCGTCCTTCTTGTTATGAAGCGCATACAATACAAATAAGGCGGAATAAACTCGCGGCAGTAAGATTGGATGAAGTATTGCAGCTGCGCTTATCACTTTTCTGAAAAAAAAGAAATGAATGCGAGCCTTAAGTAGGTACTATACAACAAAGCTGAGTGAAAATAATATAATTTTGATCAAGAAGCACTTACTCTTCGTTGCACTCGTCATCTTCAGGTTTAAGTACGAACTGGTCTGGTGTCTTAGGCAATGCTGGAAAGAACAACGTGACGGCCTCGTATATCCTTAAGGTGATACTCGTGAGCTCGGAGACGGCGTGTTTGAGTAGCAGTGGATGTACCCGCACACCACCATAGGTCGCTGTGTACACGGCTGCAAGCTCGTTGAGCAGCATACCGAGAGGATGATGCGGACTATCGAAAGCTTTTTTCAGGTACCTGTGAATCTGTTCGTACGCGGAGACGCTTAGCTTCTCGTGAATAAAGTAGGGGATCTTGGTCAGTTGGTCGTTGTTGGCATCCAAGTCTTTATCCTTTAAGCTTAATGAGGAGGTGTTGAGGTAGGAGTCGTTGTGACTGCCGCTAAAACACTGGCGTTTTTGACGGCACCGTTGCGATTTGGAGATGATCGCCGCTGCGTTCTGCCAAAGCTTTTGCGTTTCCAGCTGTCGTACCGAGTTGTTTTTGGAGTTGGTTGTGGCTTCTGGTACACCGAGCTGCTGGTAAAACTGACGGAATATCGCCTTCCATTTTTGATCAGGTGGTGTGCACAGCTTGGCGAAGGATCTAATTTTTTATTATAAATATATTTAATTTTCATTTTATACAATACCTCTTAATGGTATTTTGAATAAAAGCTTTAATGCAATATTTTTGTTAGATTTTATACCATACAAATTCAATACACGTGGGATTTATTTAAGTAGATCGTGCGGAGGTGTAAATTTTACTTACGGTGGTTCTGTTTTAGTTATTTCGTTTGCTTTGTTATTGATATGCAGTGTTGCTGTGACTTTTATTCCCTCATGCCATGCACCACTAAAATTTCCTTCTAGCTTTTCTTCGTTGCAAAATGTTAAAATTCCTTTGCCACCAAATACACCAACAGATTTAAATTCGCCCTCATAATGTGTTCCGTCCTCAAGTACCATAATTCCATGGCCCTGTAATTATAAAATCAATAAGCTAAAATAGGAAAAAATCAATACTTTGATAATAACATTTATTACCATAAATACATCCTGAACAAATAGTCCTTCATAATATATTCCATCCAGGGTGACAATCAATCCATTACCATGTTTACAGTTGTTATTCCAGGATCCAAGATACTTCGCTCCTAAAACATAGAGGATAAAATTTTAGTTTCTTGATTAGAAAATATTTTTTGAAAGGTAGATTTAAGTTTAATTAAAGAAATAACTACCTGTTTTTATATCATCCATAACGCCATATCCTTGTTTTACTCCGGAAGAACATTCACCAATGTATACAGAAGCAACAGAAGCCATGAAATGTCCTTCTTTTTTCATCCCGTGTCCATGCGGTAAATTATCTTTAAAGTATCCTTCATATATATCCCCATTTATGTAACTAAATAAATAAATTATATGATTAAAAAGTTGCGTAAAACTAGTTTAAAAGTATCCATCATTCCATAAATATGCACTATCCAAAGTTGAAAGTGTTTGGTCACAAAAAATAAATACGCAATGGAAAGTACTTCCATTTACAACATTTTACATTATTTTGCATCGCTAATCGACAATATTGCAGTATCTTAGGCAACACCTTAAAAAAAAGTTGGAATGACGTAATCAATTTTTAATCGTTTTCTACTATCTACTGCACTTGAAACCAACTTTTCCACAATTTTATTACCTTGATGATATATAATTTATCAAAGCAGTCAGTGTTTTATACACGTATTTTAATTATACGTACTTCATAACGCCGTATCCATGCTGCTGACCATCTTTCCATTGTCCTTCATAAACACCTTGAATTGGCATTTCCATTCGACCTGTTCCATGTATGGCACCTTTGTGAAATTGTCCAATGTACATACGATTGTCAGCCCATTCGAGTTTCCCGGAACCGTGCAACTTGCCGTTCATCCATTGCCCTTTGAAATTTCGTTAATCATGAAATATTTTCAAAGGGCACATTTTTAAGCTTTCTTTTTAGAAATTTTTGTACCTGTATAAATTGCATCCTTATAGACAGGATGTTTCGTAAAAGAAAAAGAACCAGTTCGTATCTGTGGAGGCATATGACTAGCAGATCTCTGGAGACTATTTTTTATAGCAGTTTGAAGAGCGTGAAACCATTCACTGCGATCAGCAGCTGTTGGAGTAAATAAGACAAAACTATCTTCTGGTGTTGTAACCGACATAGCGTTCTGTAAAGTATATTCATACCCATAGAATTTTGAATAACTATAAGCCTTCCTGCATTTATTTTCAATCCATATTTAAAAAAAAAAAAAGATAAAATAGAAATCGCATACTTGTAATGTATCTGAATCCTGTATAAGTTCGACCCATAATAACGGCAACAGATGAGCGGTGTAAGTTGCGCCAGAAATGTGAATGAATATGTCAGATAGAAGAATAAACCAGTGTGATGAAAATCTGCCAGAATTGTGTAAAGAAATATGATGAGATCGCGACTCCCTGATTATTCTTCTTTCAGGTGATCTAAACTGTTCTACTATTTTTCCAGATCCTTCCCAGAAAGTTTTTGTACTTTCAGCCTCTTGCAAGTATTTAGCTTGGTCCTTCGAAATTATTTCCCATTTATGCAAGGCTTCTTGTAATTGCTCTGTGCCCATATTCGCTTTATTCACTTTAATTAAATTTTTTATTATATTTATGTACCTGTAATAAAATTATATACATTTTGTCAGAAGAAATTTGAGAAGAATTTATCCTCGAAGATGAGGTGTCTTAATCAATCATTATGGAACCAATAAAAAGACACAATTTCTTTAAAAAATCATTATATTAAATTACTAAGTTATTTCTAGAAATAATTCATTCTTATTATTTGAAAAATTATATCTAAAAATATTATATACAAATCGATTAGAGTTTGATTAAATAGATTGCCATATCTTTGTATAATAGTACACTTGTATGCTAATCTATTGAATAATTAAGTATAAAAAATTAATAAAAAATTACCTGTTTAAATGAAGTAAAGGATGTTGTAGTGCAAATGAGATAACAGCTTCGTTGGTAATATTTGTATCTTTACCTTTTACTTTGTCTTTAAATAATACGTTTGAAAGTACCTCTAGTACATCAATGAGTTTGGCAATTTGTGCGAATCCGCCCAAAGCAATAATATCACATGTTGCATTCAAATAGGATTTATAAACGCTTATATATTCTTCAACATTTGCAACAATTGCAACTTTGTAAGCTTCATGCGCTTGGTTGTAATAGTCCCATAAACTTCGAACATTTAAAACATTAACACTTAGAAATTCACTGTGACGACGACATAAAGTGTCGTAAGCATTCAGCTCACGAGTAGCTCCACTTTTTTTTTCAAAAGGTAGCATTAAATTCTGATAAACATGTAATGTTTCATCTAAAAATATTTGTTCCTCTATCAGTATATCAGATATCTCTCTAACTGATTCATTCGTCATTGTACAACAGCTAAAGGTATCTGAGCAGAAAACATTCTTGAGAGTGTGATCTTTCATTTCTGGTATTTCCAAAGTTGACATGACTCCAGAAGATCTAAAAATATTCGTCGAGATATTTAGACCCAAAAATAGATCAAAAGTAATAATTAAGTTTTAAAAGCTTACCTATGTTTTCCCATTAAAAATACTTTTTTATCCATCATTATTAAACTATGATCACTACCTGCTGCAATGTCTTTGGCTCTTTCAAGAGGTGATAGCTGTATAAAAAAATTTGAAGAAAATAACTGCGGCGATTTTTGATCAACTTGTGAACAATGCGCAACCTGCATAAAATTATTTCTACCCCAAGCAAAAACTCTACCATCCATTGTAAGAGCAAGTGTATGATATGCTCCACATGCTATTTTTTTAATCCCACAATGATTAAGCATCGTTACCTCACGGGGTCTGGGTCTATTGATTATATCACCCACACCTAGTTGACCATATTTAACGTCACCCCATGTCCACAGTTCAGTAGATAATGCACTACTACCTGTTCGAATTAACAAATTAATTCCATCATTTAAACGCTGCTGTACTAACTCATGTTCGGAAGAGCCTGCACTGGAGGACCATGGAAATTCTTCATAACGCAAACTATTTATTAAACTACCAGCAGTTCTTTTTGATTCTTCAATTCCTAACTCTTCAAAATTATCACTCACATCATCCCTTACATCATTAACATCAGAACTACCGCTAACATGTCTTGACAATGTCACAACTTTGTCTCCAACAGTTTTCACTCCTTCATAAACTAAGTTGGCCATATTAGAAACATTTTGTTTGAGAAGACTAGTAGGGTTGTCAATTGCATCCATTTGTATCTCGTCCTTAGCACTACCATAAGACGATACCCAAGATAATTGTCTTGTTAAAAATTGTCTTGCAGCTTCTGTGTTTATTAATATAACATTTTTTTTTGCTTCTTTATCCGATTCCAATACTTCATCTGCACATATTTCTCCATTCATAAATGAGTTTACAGAATTTGAAATTAGCTTTTCATCTTCAATAGTGTGAAATACATCTTCTTTACTTGTACTTGATACTGCACTTATCGAATTTGTAGAGTGGCACTCACTGAACTGTTGGGCATTAATACCCATAGGACCTGTATCTGATGATGTCACACTCATAGGACTCGGTATGACATTGTTGAGGCACTGCGAACATGATTTAACAAAAACTTCTTCAACATCATTCTCGCTATCTGTATCTTCTTTTCCTATTCTAGATATCTTCCTCACTAAAACCACGTAAAAGTTAGATCCACATGCAATATCTGAAACAACTCTTCCATCGAAAAAAAATACTTTCTTAGGTTCCTGAGATTTAACGTCTATCTGTGGTTGATCACCACTTGCCCACAACTGACCATTGTTCGTAACAAATAAAGCAGAACTATCATTAACTGCTATTGCAGTTACTCTAAGAATAACACTATCCTGCTTAAACCTGTAATAAAAAACAATATAATTATGTATAACTTGATTATATGATTATACACTAAAATTATAGTTTATTACTAACATTTTAAAAATAAAGTTTTAATTATTTTAAAATAAATATCAAATTAATATTCTTTATCGTTCAATTTTTTTACTTTATTTTTAACTTTATTTATTATATATTAAATTTTTATGACTATTATAAAAACAAAAATATTTAAAATAATTTTTTGATCTATTCTATATATGAAAAATTCTTTTCATGTCTTATTGTCTACATGTAATAATAATAATGTAATGATAATAACAAATATAGTAATAATAATAAATAGATGTTTAGTACATGTACTAAACATCAAGAATAAAATGTTCATATTACTCTTTATTAAAGCTATTAAAGTTTAAAAATAACAGTATCAATAAGATAATATATCACTTTCATTATCAGAATGCATGCAAATTTCATTATTTTAAAAATAAATATATTTCAAATTATGTTTTATAAGAGTTATGTACTTTATCTGAAGTTGAAAGATTTTTTTTTAGAGAGCTCTATAAAATTGAAATCATATTTAGGTAAACAAAGTTGCCTTTTTTTACTTGAATACTATAAGTGACTCGAATATTCATAAATCGTAAACTTCAAATTATCATACCCATGACTGCAGTACTTGACTTCCTCTTTAAGAATAATGGTATCTATAATGCTAAGGTCCTTAGGATTGATCTTTTGAACGTGGCCATCAATCGTGACAACAAAGATATTCTTGCTGTTAGCTGCCAAGTCAATGATGCTGAATAAGTGGCATCTCCTTAGAGCTAACGAAGTTGATGATGATTCACTCTCATCAACAGTGCCGTTGGTAATGACCTCGCCTTGGTACAAGCTACAGGTCGTTGTCATGAGGAAGACATGGTCTTTGACATTAACGAGCTTGCTAACGTCGCCATCAAGCTGGTCCACGAAGCTTAGGGTTACCTTGTCAGCACCGCGCCACAGGTGCACCAGCCGCTCCTCGCCGCCACCGCTGTTTTGACACATGCTGATGGGCGGTGGGCGGTCGACGAGGATGGTTTCCGACGACATAACCTCGTCAGCGGCTCCTTACAAGCTGCTCTAGCTGCTTCTGGTATTGTTGCCTTTGTTTTGCAACGACTCTTTGTCATGTTATTATTGACGATAACTTCCAGCCCGTGACGTTCGGTCGAATAATCAGTAGGGCGTCGCACGGGATCATCGTTGAATCAACGAAAAGAAAGATTCCCCCTTTTTATCTTCCGCGCACTCTGTATTTGTATACCTACTCTACTCGTATTGTGATGACTCTCTGAGAAAGACAAACTATAATCGGATGCTGGTGGAGGCTGCGTAGTGCGTACCGCTACAATCGTGTCGTATATATGTATGTATCTGTACATAGTATATAGAGGAGTGAGAGAGATACTATATAATATTATATAGTAAGGATGTGATTACTATATGTATAAACAGGTTGATTAAATGAAGAGGGTGGGGGCGTTTAAAGGTCATATGTTTTGAACGAAAACTTTTCTGCTAACCGTCGTACTGCAGTGTGAATTGCTTTTGCTTAGCTCAGCTGATCAATCAGATGTTTTTTTTTCTCCGAAGCACTCGCTTCAACAATGCAGGTCAAGGATTTTTCTTTTCAATAAAAACATCTGTACATATTGAACGATTTTTTTTATTGCCCGAAAGTTTTTTGATTTAATATAATTCTTAATTTTTTAAACGTTTTCCGTTTTTTTTTAGAAAAAATAAGAATATTTTAAACATACTCGGTTATTACAAACTTAACGCACGCAACAAAATAAACGTATTACAAAATCTTGTAAAAGTGCTATAAAATGTATAAAGTATATAATGCATATAAAAATATATTAGGTATACAAGTAGTTAAAATTGCAATGTAAACAATTATTATTGTTTGATGTTATCCAATTCTACTGGTCATTAGAGGTAATTTATCATCCATCAAAAGGTAGTGGTTTCAAACTACTCAAATGTGCCTATTGAAATAATGAAATAATCCTATGTTTACTTCTTTGAATGAACTTTTTTATCAATATCTCTTTCACTTTGGCAGATTAAATAACTGAGCCTAGAAGGCGAATGACCTGATCTTCTGTATCTCCGAATCTGACTTGGCTTTAAAACCAATGGGCTTTTTTTAAGTTCATCACAACTTGATACACTATCAGAAGATGAACAAATACTAAGTTTAGAGGACTGCCTCTTTGGAATCTGAATAAAGGAAATTTATTAGTTCTTAAACAAATGAAAAAATAATAATAAGTACTTGCTTATTAATTCATGAAACAATGTGACAACTTACTTTCTGAATTTTTTTTTCTGCTGATTTAAAATCATTTACACTATCATTTTGAAATAGATGAGGCGAAACTGCCGAATCTTTCCTTTTGCTTGTTTTAAAAGCTTTGCAGCCTTGATCAGATTTTGTTGTTTTAAATTCTTTCAGATCTAGACTTTCCAAGAGAGCTGTTATGCTTTCTAAATGATCTAATTTTTCTGTGGTTTTTAACAAAGCTTTTATCAAGCTCTCCAATAGCAATTCTGTAGGTTGTAATTGTTCTTTTTTTGAATATTCCTTTCTTTTTTCTGTTACTGTTTCTTTATAATTTGTATCTGAAGATCTTTTAGTGGATTGTAGTGAACATTTATTAGTAACTTTTATGGAATTGGGATATTCATTTGAATTAGTTTGTGGAGTTTTCTCTTGATGAATAGTGAAGTTAGGTTTTGCCATTGCAATTGATTCCTCATTTAAATTTAACATTATGGGAAATGTCATAGTTTGACTATCCTTTAAATTTTTTGATATACTATCTATTTCTGTATGGGTTGATTTATCATTATTGTTAGTTCCTTTTTTTATACAAGTATCTTCTGTTGTTGAGATATAATTTGTACAGGTTTCACTTGAAGTTTGAGTAGAAATAGATATACTTTCAGAATTTTTTTCTCCATAAAGCTGTAATAATTCTACATTTTGTGAAATTTTGTTTTCTGTTGTAGCTAATAGATTATTATTTTTCTTTCTTTTGAATACTCTTTGTAATACTGTAATAAGTCCTGCTTTCTTTTGTTTCTTAGATGTTTTTGTGCTTGAGCATTCAGATTCAGATGAAAAATCTGATAAATGGTCACCAGATACCTTTCTTTTTAAAACATGTAATAAACTATTTGGTACTTGAATCATAAATGTTAATGGAGAGTTATCATTACTATTAATGGATTCCAGTTGAACATTTTCAGGTATTTTTTTTTGTGAGCTTTCAAAATAGTTTTCTTGAAATAAATTATTTTTAGAATTTATTTTAGCTTCATGTTCTTGCATTAGTAACTGGAAATCTGAAATATTGTTACTCGAACTGTTATTTTTATTTAATGATTGATCAAATTCATTAAGTGATGCACATGATCCTTCAAGCTGCGGTCTATTTTCTTGGACATTTTGTAAATCAAAAAATAATTTTTGCATGTAATCAATTTGATGTTGACATTCTTTAACTCGCTGTAAAAATTGCATTTCAGCACTACTTGTGCTTAAAATATTCGAATCTAAAATGAGTAACTTAAATGAAATAACTGAATCTAGTTTAAACAATTATTAAAAATTACCTTTTCTAGAATTTTCCATAATTATTATTAAATTTTATTCGAATAAATTGATACTATCTTATACATTTTTGGTTAGAAAATCTTTCATGTCTTTTGTTTAATCAAATTTATGACTAAGTAAACTTAGAATGAATAAATAGTAGTAAATGTTAACTATATAAAAATATTTTATTTTCTGTATCACAGCATTAAATTAAAGGTCTCTTATATGCCCATAATTGGTCATGGTCATATATAAGGTGTATCTTTTCATACATATATTTAAAAAAGTACAATAAATTATCATATTGTCCATTATAAGGTTGAAATAAATCTGATTTTTTCACAACAGTTTTTGAATTCTTGGTTGATAACCTATCTTCAATCTCTGCATAATTTTCAAGTTTTCCAAATGCACTTGTATGCAATTCAACAAGAAATTGATGGATAGCTTCTACTGTTGCCAAGTACCACCTTGGACTTTTCTTCTGATGCCTCCAAAATTGCGAAATTCGAGATTTTAATACTACACAAGGCAAATCTATAATATATAAAAATGTAGCATTTTAATTTATATTAGTTTATGCAACTAAGGCTATCTGTATAATAAAAGGGATAGTTCAGAACCTCTTAATCTTTGGTCCTTGAAAATAGACTTAGTCTGGTGCCAAGTACTATCTATAAATACTGCTCTGGTAATTGGAAATTCATCTTTGATCGTTTCATTGCGAATCTCTGTTTCATGGATAAGTTTTTTTACAAACAAGTCTTCTATATTCATTGCAGTTTTACAAGGAAAAATAAGAACTGCCTAAAGATTGGTGTTATACTGTTTTAATTATTTTTTAATATAAGACTTAAATAATATTGTTTATTCTTACTTTGTCTGTTTTTAAAATTTCTGGAAAATCTGGGTATGTGTAAATTCTAACATCTTCTGGAGCAACAATAGCTGCATGAATAGCAGTGCTTTTACCATCTATTTCTTGAACATGTTTAATAATATCGATTTTAATTGGCAGCTAAAATATAAAGTTTTAATTAAGTATTACATTTTATAACATAAAAATTTCAATATTTAAAAATTTTACGCTATAGGTTAGAATATAGTAATTTCATGAATTCAAAAGTATAATTAGTTTTTTTTAAAAAAAACTTGAATAAAATATTACTAAAATATTACCTTGATTCGTGGAATATATTTTTCGTCTATCACAGGAGTATAACAAGAATAACAGAAAAATTTTCTCGATTTATAACATTTTCCACAAATTTCTCTCCCTACAATAGTATCCAAACAACTGGCATCGTCTATTTTCATGTGGCGAAAAGGAGCTCTGTCAATGATCTTTTGTTGTTCCTCCAAAGTTTTTAATTTTAGTTCATTTATGCTATCACAAATCGCACTGGAATCCGCCATGTTTTCAAACTTATAATTATAGTGTGCGGGTGTTTACAGTATAGGTACTATATACCTATATATATAATGATACATTATTATTATACTGTAGGTACATGTACATATAGGTATATAATGATACATTATAAAATAAAAATATAATATTTGAACACGTGCAACCGGTGTAAGTTTTTGAATAAAATGCATGCAGATTTGAAGATATTACCTATTAGATATAATATATTTGAAAGTGTTAAAATTGAACTCAAACTTTAAAACCTGCACGTGTATTGGGATTTGACAGTTTGAGTGGCGCCGTCTACAATATTATTTAAGTCTACTGCCGAAAAGTAGAAATACTCCATGCTTATTGCATGCGCCCTTTGCGTATAGCCCGTAATAGTATGTAAAAATTAGTGAATTGATATTTGTAATTAATTAAAAGAGATTTATGGATGCTGCGATTTTTCCCTTGCGTACCAAAAAAAATTTTGATTACTGTGCAGTGAAACATTGTGACAGTAAAGCGAGTAATTTGGAGCTTTGTTTTCACAAATTTCCAAAGCCGAATGAGTGCGTCGTCAGCATTACAAATGCGTTTGGCAAAGTGGAGCAAATGGATAGATTAAAAGCGTGGAAAATTGCTCTGAATATAAATACTATTACAACCAATACAAAAGTGTGCTCGCTTCATTTCCATAAATCTGATTATATATTAGCAGGTAAATAAGCTAATATTTCATTAAAATTAAACAAACCTATCAGTTTCAGTAATTGTATAATTAAACATAAATTTTTTATTATAGATATTCCGTCAAAGAGAAAGCAATTGAAAAAAATAGCAGTTCCTTTTCGTGCTGATAAAAATGCAGAAAAAAATAAATTAAGATTGGAAAGACGGTTAATGAGATCTAACAGAACAGAAGGAACATCATTGTTTTCGTCAACAAAAAATGGATTAATAATAAAAGAAATACCTTCAGGAATAATTAAAGAAGAAATAAATATTGAATCATTGGAAACAAATGGATTAATAATAAAAGAAATACCATCAGGAATAATTAAAGAAGAAATAAATATTGAATTATTGGAAACAAATGGATTAATAATAAAAGAAATACCATCAGGAATAATTAAAGAAGAAATAAATATTGAATTATTGGAAACAAATGGATTAATAGTAAAAGAAATACCTTCAGGAATAATTCAAGAAGAAATAAATATTGAATCATTTATAAAAGCAAATACTCCTGCTCCTATGTTCAAAGATTTTGGAATGCAAGTAAGTGCTACAGAGATTCATAGACCAACATTTTGTGACAATATAACAAGTGACCATGAATTAAATACGGTAACAGGATTCAAATCTTTTGAAGTGCTCAATTCAATTTTACAAATAATAGATTATGATAAAGTTGATACAGAGAAAAGGATAAAAATGTCTTTAAAAGAAAGAGTGATCTTGACCTTTTTCAAATTAAAACAAAATGTGCCATACACTCTTTTAGCAGTAATATTCAAGGGTTACTCAGTACAATGTTGCCAACGTATTGTTCACACTACATTAAAAATGTTAAGTTTTTGCTTGAAACCATCAAGAGAGGAAGATTGTAAAAATTTACCAGAGTGTTTTAATTTACTGAGGGACCACAAATTTATTACTTGGTGTAATGGTGTAATACATATGGCTATAAATAATAAGTATAAACTTTATATAAATTAAGTAATTAATTCTTTATAGCAAAAGTAAATTGTAAATACATTTACAAAATGATCGATAGTTTATTATTTAAAAAAAATCTACACAACTTTTAAAATAGAACTTTTCTATTAAAATTTATTACAATAAATTCTAAACTTATATCACTCATAGATAAATATGTATACTCCTTAATACGATAGAGAAGAATTCAGATAGTTAGTTAACATAATCTTATGTTATTTTTTTTGTAAACTTTTAAAAATCATATACAACGGTACCTTCTAAATATAAAGTATGCAAAATTTAACAATTTTTGACACTACTGCAACCAATACCAGGATATACAATGCTACTCCACAAACCGTTGACTGGTTATGATTTTTACAAATTTAACTTTTGTGTCAATTACAAAATAAGTTTTGAATGTATTCCATCCTATTATATTAACATTATTTTGTTAAGATATATTGCAAAATCTTTAAAAGTACATAAAAGCCATTTTTACTGTTATTTACTGCATTTTCTCAGGTGATGTTGAAAATACTCTCATAGAATATCTGATCACCATAAGAGCACTAAAAATAAATAAACATTAAAAATAATTTTTATTCTATTTATTATATATTTATTTATACCTGCTGGCATAAGCTTTCTTGTATTGTAAAAGCGATATCCCATCATCCCTCTAAGTGCTGCACTGCTTCTTAAAATCACTCCATAGTTTTCTGGGTCTTGAAAGGTTTGAGATGCTCCATATCCCAATATGTACCTAACCACATAAAAGTTTAGCACCTAATGATCGAATGGAACCTGAAAATTGTAAATTGTTATGATTGGTTTATATATTTCAATGAATTCTTGCATGCAATGGTAATTCGTCATACCCAATTTTTTATTTTTTTATAAAAAAACTAGTATTCGTTGAGTCGTCGGTAGGTAAGTGCGAAAAATGTAATTGTCGAAATATTTTTCCCGTAAGTTTTAAAAGAAATGAAAAACTTACTGGATTTTGCATATACCTTATGACGTCTGTGCAGGCTGCTACGACAGCGGCATAAGCAAATCCTGGGCAATCAATGGGCATTTTTATATTTATAAAGGCGGAAAAGTCAAAAAATGGTTAACTGGCAGTTTAAACACGCTATCCAGATGACTATAGACCACTTGCACTATTGTTATTCTGTGAATCGTTGAGAGCGGAATAGAATGATCGGCAAGAATTGCGTAATGAAAGCACATCACTTCAGGTGCGTCTGCTCTCAGCTCTACGTTAATAAAAATGTAAAACTTTCAAAGAATGCAAAATGTTATTTGTAGAAAAATTTATCACATTTAATGTACCTCACTTAAAAACAATAATAAGCCTTTATTTACTGAAATAATTTTCAATTTCATATTATTTTATTTATATAAAATATTCAATTGAAGTTAAGAAATGCAATGAAATAACAGGTTATCAAAAAATATTTTATGCATAAAATGTGATAGCTGAATGATTCCATTATTAATTTTTTCAATTTTACATTACCTCTATATTTTATTTTACTATTTATTTTCCATTTATGCTAATCCTTATAAAATCGATTTTGTAATTTCGCGCCTCGTTATAATCAAGTTATAATATATTTTTGTAATCTCTTCATATCTTATCTCCTCAAATCTTATAATTTTTACTGCAATGGAAAGAATTATATTTATATATTTGCAAAGATTTAATCGAATTAATTAAATAATGTGAATTATGTACATGAAGTGTAATTGGTATTTTAGATATAATAACGGCTAACGCAATAATAATGGATTTTGATTTTGGAGAGGCGCTGTATGCACTTGTTGTTTTTCCTCCTTTCACTTTGCAGGTCACGTTGGTTACGCATGATCTCATGAATTTTTAAATAAGTATATGTTATAAAAAAATCGACGATTTTTGATCAATTTTGTTATTTTACACAGTACAAAAAAGTGATCCACTCGTAGTTAAATTTTATATTATTTTTAATTCGCAAGTCGTAAGTATTTGTAAAGTTAATTCGAGTTTTCAAGGCTATTTTTTACTATTACAAATCAGCTGATTAGCAGAAATATGTGTTCAGTAGAATTTTAAGTTAAAAGAATGATTAATGCTGTACTTATAAGCGCGTGACTTGTTAATATATAGGAGATGTGTGTTAAAAGTGTACATTTCAAGGTTAGTTATTACTTTATTAGTACCTATTCTAGTTAGATTCAAGATATTTTTCTAATTCGGATAAGACGTGCAAGTCATTTCCACTATATTACTTTAAAAGGACGAGATTTTTATCATTATACAGTATATTGCTTGAAGCAGAAGCAAGTTACTGTCGAACATAGTTCAAGGTACTGAGTACAATTTTGAAATCATGTTGCCAGAAAAGCATTTGTACAGTACAGGAAATATTCTTTCTTTGAATGAGTTGAAAAAGAAAGCAGGACTTAATTCAAGAGATGAAGTAAGTGTATAAAATTAATTTTTTAATTTTTTTCATAGTGCTAGTTTATTTAAATAATCTGTTACATGAAATTTCAAACAGTTTTTATCAAATATATATTTATGAATTCTTTATGTAAATACTTTAATAAATTCTAATACTGAAAATAGTTCAGTTACTGCGATATACAGAATATAAAAGAAATTTTATTAGATAATTTTATTAATTCTTTAATCTGTTTTCAGTTGATCGAAGCACTAAAAATAACTTTGGAAGATTCGAAAAGCAATGGAGATAGTTCAGATATAGTAAGAAATATAGTCATTATATTTTTGATTATTAGTAAGTAATTATGGGTCATTGATAAATGTTTGATTTCACAGAGTAATGGTGTGGATATAACATCTGAAAAAAATGATAGAAAAGAAATGAAAATTACTGTGAAAGTATTTTTATCAAATTCTGATTCCAAATCGTTAAAGGAGGCTTTAGATGAAGGTAATCATTTTTTATTTTATTTCTCTGATATATTGCTAATTATAATTTATTCTATTTATAGTTTCGGAGGTCTTAAAAACTGATACAATAGAATCTATGGTAATAGTGCTTAATAAAAATGAAAATACTGATAATGTACTGCCGTCATTGCAACGCTTATGGACTGTACTAGAAGAATATATTAAAATTGAAAGATTAAGTAGTATTGGAGTCAGTGATATTGATACAGAGAAGTTTATCCAGCTTTTCAATTGGGCAAACGTAAGATAAATTATATTTTATTTTAAAAAAGAAATAGTTTAAGTATGTGATAACTAGAATTATTTATATTTATTTTTATAAATACTAGGTAAAGCCTAATATAATTCAAATTAATCTTGCTACATGCTGTGTTGTACCACCTCCACTACAAGAATTTACAAAGCAAAATGATATTCAATTGCTAACACATAGTGATCCAAATCGTAAGTATTTATCTTTAAAAATTAATATACTAAATAATTACTGTACTATATTGTAAAAAGAAGTAGTATTATGATTTATTAAATAATTTAGTGTAAAAAAATTTAATCTGACACTGCAATGTTTACATAGTGTTAATATTTAATACCATTTCAGCAATTTTAACTGATGAATCTGTAACAGAGTTCTTTGGCGATGATGCCAAATTGAATTGGGTAGCACGCTACCAAGTACACTTAAAGTGTCGAGGAGTGCTTTCATCGAAGGGTTACTTAGTTCGAATTAATAGACTAGCATGAGGAAAGTTGATTCTCATAAAGTGTTATATATAGTATTGAAAATACAGATTATAAATTTATAAATGACTTTATGAAAAAGCACGTAATATTATTAGACTAGACATATTATCTGTTAGCACTGAAAAATATTTCTCAATATTTTATATTACTTATGACACATTCTGCATTTTAAAGTAGGTATTAAGATTTTAGAAAAATTAGTTTTTCCGAGCTTTCACTTAAATGCGTTTACTTCATTGATGCGAGATAAGAAACTTTTTTAAAGTTTGAGAGATATTTTTATATTTCTGTACAATTTTATAATTTAAAAGTGTTACAATAGTATGCAATGTGCAACTCAGGTATAATAATATCACCTATCTTTGAATAATAAATGTTAATATTTTGCTTGTTTACATAAAATGTTAAAATATATATTGTTCACAGAAATAAACATCTAAAAGAGCACATAAATAAAGTAAATATTTATTTAATAATAAATATAAGTTTTAAGCTTAACTTGTTTTTGAACACTGATAATAATAAGTATATTATTCTTAATTTTAAAGATCGAGCTGGCAGGTGGTTCTTTTATTACATATATATTATTATAGCTTTTGTTAATTGCGAAATTGATAGCTTGAACACTTTTGTGATATTTTTTATAACATATATATTATTATAGCTTTTGTTAATTGCGAAATTGATAGCTTGAACACTTTTGTGATATTTTTTATAATGACTAGCCCTAGTAATAAGGAACTACCTCAGAGATAGGTATAAAAAGTACCTATCTCGAGAATTCGTGTAAGATTGTTTCAATTTTTTATGTAAGAAAGCTCTATAGAACTGTGTAGGAAAGATTTATTTCGTGTTTACGTGTAAGAAAGAACTGTTTTACTTTAAAAAAAATAAGGGATATAGGTAAAGCTTAGCTAGAGAAGGTACAGATTGAATCAACAATTAATTCGCAAAGCTCTCTGCGTATTTACTTTTATACTTTTTTCCAAGAATAATGGCTTGTATGTTTAATTATATTAAAATTAATATCACCAATTTTCGACCATTTCGAGGTAGACCTTCCTCACGTGAAAAAGCGAAATCGATCTTTTTTACACGGAATTTTTAGTCGATTGAGATTGATCCTTCTTCACGTCATTCTAAGATAAGTAGATCCTTATTGTTAGAAGTCGTATAAGTAGATAAAGTTAGACTGTCAATAGAGATTCGGTTTAAATATTAAGACTTATATTAGGTGTACAACTTTGCTTCCGTCGTTTTTCGATAGATGGCTGCAGCGGTAAGTGCCGGTTGAAATAGGCAGGTCAAAAATTTCATACAGTAAGCTTGGACATCTGTCAACATAACGATAGCAGCACATAAGTGAATTTGTGTTTGCATCAAAAGTGTATTCTCGATCGAAGATGTCAGTTTTCGAGCCAAATTCTCGTCATTTGCGGGAAGTGTTGATTTTCTGCTTTCATTTGAAGAAAACTGCGGCTGAGGCTCATCGAATGCTCTCAAGTGCTTACGGTGACGCTGCTC
>UELV01175464.1:18944-31385 GCA_900490015.1 Megastigmus stigmatizans | reverse complement strand
ACACACACACACACACACACACACGTGTAGGAGTAGGTATATCCTGAAGAGAGTTAGGCATCGTTCTCGGGAGATAGGAACTAGCGAGAGCTCAGGCTATAGAGCATTGGAGAGCTGCTATGCGCGATTTGTTCCTTTTTCCTCTGCTTCGCCGCTCGCTCTCTCGACGCGCCGAGGATCCCCGGGGTTTGTTGCCTCGCTGCACACTGCTCGCGCTCCTTCTCTCTCTCTCTCTCTCTCTCTCTCTCTCTCTCTCTCTCAGATATATATGTATATAGGTATAACACTAGGCAGCGCGCGCGAGCAGCGGAGCAGGAAAAAAGGAAGGAGAGAGAGAGAGAGAGAGAGAGAGAGAGAGAGAGTGAAAAAAGAGAATAGCTGCGGCCAAGAGCAGAGCTGCCGGACGAAGGGTCTCGTTCAGCTCGCGCACGCACAAGCGAAAAGAGAGCCTCGCAGAGAGTCGCGCGGGGGCAGCGGAGGACCGTACATATATATATATATATATATATGTAAGGATTCGAGGGAAACCAGGGAAGGGAGAGAGGCTTTTAAAAGACAAAAAGGAAAGAGCGCAAAACGCCGACGTCGCACGGACTTGGCCAGTTCCTCTTACTGTGTATGTGCGCGTTGTTCATGGGGCTGTTTGGATCATTTGGAAACACAAACACAGAGAGATAGAGAGAAAGAGAGAGAGAGCTGACAGAGAGCCGTGTGCGTGCACGCGAACACTGAACCTATAAGTATATATGTATATATACGAGATGCACTCTCGAGTTCGCTCCTCTGAGAACTCTCCGAGAAGGATCTGTGCGCGCGTTCGAGCTTCTTCAGCGATGACGTCACGGCCCTCTTAGCCATCAAATCTTTCTTCCTCTCTCTCTCTCTCTCTCTCTCTCTCTCTCTCTCCCGCTTCGCCGGTTCTTCCTCCCCGCATATAGCTGCTGCACGCTTCGCGAGGATTTGCTCAAACTATACTATATACGAGATACATCTGCAGCCTGCACGGCTTTCAGCTCGTATAATCCGATGATTTGTGAACGCCAAGCCGATGCTTCTTCTATTCTTTTTTTCATGTCTTTTTTTTTCTTCCTTCTAGCTTTTTTGTTTATTTCGGATCGCCCACTCCCACCCCCCTCTCTCTTTTCCTCCCGCTTCTCTCAATCTTGTTTTTCTATCTGAAAGTACCTCTTTAACGACGCATCTCGCGTTGCGAGCAGAACGCATATACTTTAATAAAATTCCCGAGCTCAAATTGGACGAACGTTATTCTGCGGTCTGGTCTCTGCGGTCGCGCGTGAATAAGTACGTGCATACGCAGCATGCGTATACACACACCGACTGCATCATGGCTATACTACCTATATATAAAGATCGTGAATTTTCGATGTCCAAGAGTATATATAAGAGAGAGAGAGAGAGAGAGAGAGAGAGAGAGAGAGGAAGTTGCGGAGTCACGTTAGAATGATTTCGCGAGGAGCTGTGTCGAGAGCTGAATCTCGCGCGCGGGCGCGCACTCGAACTGCTCGCAGCCGTCGAGCCTATAATATACAACAGTAAACTTATTGGAAAATAGCTGTACTCGACTAGCGAGGTTAAAGTAGATAAACGATCGGCCATGTGTATATGCGACCGGCATCGATTCAGTTCACACCTACATAAAGTCGCGCGCTGACCGAGGAGCTTTTTATTCGAGCTTCGCCGCGAGGCTTAATAGATGACAGCTCTTTCACTTTAATTACGGGTGATTCCGGCGAGCAGCTGCTTGTTCGACTCTATACAGAATATATGAAAAATCACTCGATCTAAGCGAATTACTATAGCTCTTGATGGCAAAAACTTATATCCTCCGTGCTCTATACGTCGATTCGAGGCGAGCGCCTACTTCGCCCGCCCCACTATAAGCTTAAAGACCGATCTCGCGGCAGAAGCACGCAGCAGGTCCACGATGACTCACCGTCCTCCCCTCTGCTTTCTGTTACAGAATAAAACAAAAAACTACCGCATGACTGAGCGAGCGGAATCGGCAGCGCGAGTGAAGAGGACGCGGTAAGACTCGTCTTTGCTCGGTGCGCGCCGCAACCACTCGAGCAGCAGCCGGAGACCGGTTGTGGGCACCCCAGGCGCAGACGATGTCGGACGACGGTAGCGGCGGTGGCGGCGGCGGCGGCGGCGGCACCGACAACCCGGCCTTCAGCAACGACGAGGAGACGTCCTACGACGTGAACTCGACCTCGACAGCCAGCGCCGAGCACAGCTTGCACCAGCAGAGCGGGAGCGAGCGAGGGACACCCGAGGCCGTGGCGGTGCAGCTGGCGGAGAACGGCAAGGGCTCCTTCGTGTCCCAGCACTACGTCGAGCCGGTGAGGGCCAGCCCCGAGCCCGCCCAGCAGCAGCAGCAACAGCAGCAGCAGCAGCAGTACACCAGCGAGACCAGGATCGAGCTGCCGGAGGAGAATTGCGCCGTGCCGGAGAAGACGCTGCTGCCGCCGCCGGCGGAGAAGGGCACAGGCACCGAGACGCCCAAGCCCAAGCAGAACGGCGTGCAGCAGGCCAACGGCAACGGCAACAACAACGACGTCAGCTTTCTCAACTCGACCGCTAGGAGTGTGACCAGCAATGGTAGGTTGACGCAAACATCATTATTGGCTTTATTAAATTTCTACTGCAAATCGATCGATCCATGTTAAAATGTATTTGGTTATATGATAAAAAAATTAATGGTAACGAGCAGAGTTCGCAGAGGTAAACGCAAAACAGAAGCTAAAGTGTTTACGAAATATATTATAAATCACGTATCTCTATTAAATTATCATTAACCGCCAATGATACGTTGTAAAAGCGCTTCTAATCAAGATTAATAATCTTCCTCTCGATCATAATTATTCGACCTTTATCGATTGCTTCTGCTGAAGCACTTTTTTTTCATCGACTACACGAACCGATGATAAGTAAGTGATCGTGCAAAAACTAAATTTTCACCGCGTTCCTTACTTGCAACACACGTGTCGCGTGCTCGCGGCGACCTTAATCGTTTTACGGACTTTTCCTTCGATATCTCCTCACGGTTCGATCAAGGTCATGAACCTACGACGTCGCACAATCGAGAAGAAAGCTAAGTCTTTTGCGCTCGACTTGTAAACGCATTCTTAGACGTGTTCGCTGAAAGAAACTTCTTTTTCTTGCGCGCAGCATATAATTTCTCCTTGTACAAATAGTTATTTCGTGTAGCCATTAAAGACCTCGAGACACCAACTAGTAATGCTTTACCGATGGCCGATCATTATTTTCAGACGTCAACGACAAAAAGGAGCAAATCGAAGCCGTGAACCTTGAACTGGTATCGATGAAACCGTATGCTGGTGCGAACAACCTGCAGACAAAGAATCAAGAGGCTTGCGAATTGCCGGCTGAGCCTTACGAGGAGTACTTTGTTCCCGTAAACGAACACAGAAAGTACATCAGGTAAATGCTTCACGTTAAATCACTGTAGAAAAAGTACTAGCAATGATACGTCGGACTCAATGTTTTGTTACGTAACGCTATTCTTATCATCTCTATTCGCTGTTTCTTCTTTTGCGTTACTCGGGATTTTCACTTGATTCGAAACTATTGCTTTCCACAATTCTATGTCATGTCAAATAATACACCAGCCCGGCGTGCCTAGGTATACGTACAAGGACAAAAGTACAATTTTTTTTTATATAACAGTTACATATACACCTGTAGAGGTACTTTTACTGGTTATTATGAACCCCCAAAATTAGCAGAAGCCCCGACACAGAGGTTGAAACCACCGTGGCTGGAGTCCGATTTGATTTGGGTCCGGGTGTTGGCCGTGAGGGACTCAGCCTCAGAGACCCGGCCGCCGGACTGGTCGACTATTCCCACTGGCTAACAGCCCTCAGGTACTTCAATGCCCACGGGATGCTTTCATGCGTTTGCTCGATGAAACGAAAACAAAACCCCGGATGCTGTGGTCCAAGGAATTCACACTAACTCGCTTCATTACATTTCGGGGCATATTTTTAGACCGGTCAATCAGACTCCATAGCTCTGTATCTTGATTAGAATATATTACAGCCAAGGCAGCATTAGATACAAATAGACTATAGACTTCGTTGAATGCATCGTGGTATAAGTTTCATACATACAAAAAAAAACTGTCACCAGTAAACTTCATGGCGAAGGCTATCGAGACAGATGGCATGAAACAAATTTTAACACCATCACATATATATATATATATAGGATATAATCAAAGCACTCTTGGTTCGTCAGGTTTAAATCGGTTTAACAAGACTGAGGGAGCTTTTAATATGCAAATTAGCGGCTGACATTAAGGACACTGCACAGCTGTATAAATCGCTTTAGATTGACGTGAAATTATATTATTTACACAGATAGCTAATTAGTCTCTTTCGTTTTTCAGAGGAGAGAAACTCTACGTCACGAAAGATAAAAGGTCCACGAGCTCGTATTGGAGAAGGATACTTTGCTGGGGATGCGGCCTTCTCATAGTAGCAATCGCTGCTATTATTGCCATATTGGCTGGAAGTGAGTTTACATATTGTTAAAAAAATTATTTGTCATTAACTTTTATCACAAATGTTTTAATTTTCAAATTTCAGCCGGTGTCATACTCACACAAGAAGCAACGCAACCACTTTTGAATGGCGATAAAACCAGTTATAGGCAGTTTAATGATGCACAAGCGGCTGGAAGTCAGGAGTTTATAAAAAATCCCCCGCCTAGTCCGCCTCCCGTTACATCTACCTTTCCACCATGGCAAACCACAGATGAAACGATTTACAAAATTGTTCCTAACGCATTGGAAGGTGTAATTACATTAAACAATTTAGAATGGAACGATGATATGAATGATCCAAAGTCAAGAGTATATCGAGACGTTGCTAAAGATATAGAAAATAGCTTAGTGGACATGTTGCGTTTAAATAATGATTTGCCGTTAATTAAAGTGTACTCCATTTCTAAAGACGGTGAGGTGAAATTCCGAGTGGGCCAACCAGTATTTGAAAAACCAGAAGATAATCAAGATTACCTAGAAAATAAATTTCGGCAAAATGGTAGTGTAATTAGTAAATATCATGTAAACAGATTAAAAATGAATTCATTAATTGATCAATGCGATTCTGGGAATGTGGGATGTAGTAACGATTGTATGTACAATTATGTCGAGGGAATATTTACTTGCAAATGTCCTCCAGGCAAAACCTTAGATAAAGGTGGAAAGAATTGTGTTAATGACAACGACTTAAGTAATATAAATTTTGAAGACGCCATGTCAGATGATGTTCAAGGAAGAAGTAGAATGCCTGATGATATTTACCATACGGACGATTATCATTGGAAGGATCCGCATTATGATTTACACTACAAACATGACGAACCCTCGTCTGAACCTAAAAGTGAACCCGAACCAACTGCAGAGCCTAAAACTGAACCCAATCCAGCTGCAGAGCCTAAGAGTCAATCAGAACCATCTGCTGAACATAAAGGTGAAACCGAACCATCATCAGAACCAAAAAGTGAACCTGAACCATCAGCAGAACCTAAAAGTGAACCCTTACCATCAGCTGAACCCGAAAGTGTACCCGAACCATCATCCGAGCCTAATAGTGAACCCGAACCAACTGTTGAACCTAAAAATGAACCTGAACCATCAGCAAAACCCATAAGTGAAGCTAAACCATCAACAGAACCTAAAAGTGAACCCGAACCATCATCAAAACCGATAGGTGAACCCGAAACACCAACAGAATCTAAAAGTGAACCCATACCATTATCAGAATCTAAAAGTGAACCAGAACCATCATCAGAGCCCAAACGTGAACCCGAACCAACTGCAGAACCTAAAAGTGAACCTGAACCATTAGCAGAGTCTAAAAGTGAACCCGAACCATCGTCTGAATCCAGTAGAGTAGCTGAACAATCGATTGGCCCTAAAATTGAATCCGAACCAACAGCAGAACCTAAAAGTGAACCAGAACCATCATCAGAGCCCAAACGTGAACCCGAACCAACTGCAGAACCTAAAAGTGAACCTGAACCATTAGCAGAGTCTAAAAGTGAACCCGAACCATCGTCTGAATCCAGTAGAGTAGCTGAACAATCGATTGGCCCTAAAATTGAATCCGAACCAACAGCAGAACCTAAAAGTGAACCAGAACCATCATCAGAGCCCAAACGTGAACCCGAACCAACTGCAGAACCTAAAAGTGAACCTGAACCATTAGCAGAGTCTAAAAGTGAACCCGAACCATCGTCTGAATCCAGTAGAGTAGCTGAACAATCGATTGGCCCTAAAATTGAATCCGAACCAACAGCAGAACCTAAAAGTGAACCAGAACCATCATCAGAGCCCAAACGTGAACCCGAACCAACTGCAGAACCTAAAAGTGAACCTGAACCATTAGCAGAGTCTAAAAGTGAACCCGAACCATCGTCTGAATCCAGTAGAGTAGCTGAACAATCGATTGGCCCTAAAATTGAATCCGAACCAACAGCAGAACCTAAAAGTGAACCAGAACCATCATCAGAGCCCAAACGTGAACCCGAACCAACTGCAGAACCTAAAAGTGAACCTGAACCATTAGCAGAGTCTAAAAGTGAACCCGAACCATCGTCTGAATCCAGTAGAGTAGCTGAACAATCGATTGGCCCTAAAATTGAATCCGAACCAACAGCAGAACCTAAAAGTGAACCAGAACCATCATCAGAGCCCAAACGTGAACCCGAACCAACTGCAGAACCTAAAAGTGAACCTGAACCATTAGCAGAGTCTAAAAGTGAACCCGAACCATCGTCTGAATCCAGTAGAGTAGCTGAACAATCGATTGGCCCTAAAATTGAATCCGAACCAACAGCAGAACCTAAAAGTGAACCAGAACCATCATCAGAGCCCAAACGTGAACCCGAACCAACTGCAGAACCTAAAAGTGAACCTGAACCATTAGCAGAGTCTAAAAGTGAACCCGAACCATCGTCTGAATCCAGTAGAGTAGCTGAACAATCGATTGGCCCTAAAATTGAATCCGAACCAACAGCAGAACCTAAAAGTGAACCAGAACCATCATCAGAGCCCAAACGTGAACCCGAACCAACTGCAGAACCTAAAAGTGAACCTGAACCATTAGCAGAGTCTAAAAGTGAACCCGAACCATCGTCTGAATCCAGTAGAGTAGCTGAACAATCGATTGGCCCTAAAATTGAATCCGAACCAACAGCAGAACCTAAAAGTGAACCAGAACCATCAGCACAACCTAAAATTGAAACCGAATCATCTGTTGAACCTAAAAGTGAGCCCGAACCTTCGACCGAATTCAGCAGTATAGTTGAACCATCGGCTGAGTCTAACAGTGAACCGGAACCATCTGCGGAATCTAATAGAGAAACTGAACCAGCTGATGAACCAAGCAGCGAAACAGAACCAGCTGCTGAACCAAAAAACGTACCCGAATCGAAAGCAGAGCCTAAAAGTGAACCAGAACCAATGACTGAGCCAAAAGGTGAACCTGAACCCGCTTCTGAGTCTAAAACTGAATCCGAAACAATCACTGAACCAAAAAGTGAACAAGAATCCACTATTGAGTATAAGGATGAATTAGTAGTAGTTGCTGAACCTACAAGTGAACCGGAACCGGCTGCTGAGTCAAACAAAGATTCAGAAACCGTAGCTGAGCCAAAACTTGAACAAGAACCGGTTGCTGAGCCAAATATAGAGACAGAAACCGCTGCTGGACCTAAGAGTGAACCTGAACCAAGTATTGAATCTAAAAACACGCCAGAATCCACTGAGCCTAAAGATGAAATAACAGCAGCTGCTGAACCAACCAGTGAACCAAAATTCATAGCAGAGCCTGAAAGCGAATCTAAATCAAACGACGAACCAAAAAGTGAACCCGAACCCACAGCAGATTTTAAAAGTAACTCAGACTCCATTCTCAACAGTATGAGAAATCATGAAACATCGACAGAATACAAAATAGAAGCTAAAACTACTGTTGAGCCTAACGCTGAACCAGAACCAACTGCGGAGCCCAAGATAGAACCAGAATTAGCTAGAGAATTTTTCGTGACAGAACCAGCAGGTGAACCAGTCACGGAACCTCAAATCGTACCAGAAACAGAAGCTAAGACAGAGCCAGAACCATCTGCAGAACCCAAAAGTGAACCCGTACTATCTGATGAATCTACGAATGAAAGATCCCCAGAAGTCAAAACAGAGCAAACCTTTTTAGAACCGAAAGAGTCTCAAAGTGTAACAGAATCTGAATTCGACTCTAAAAATGAAACAGTTCCTCCTTATGAATCTACTGAAACTCTTGACAAAAGTAAAGCTGACGTAGAAAGTACTACACAATCTATTGTCGAAATGATAACGCCCGCAGAGCCTAAATCTGTCATAGCTTTATCACCTTCTAAGCAGAGTACATTAGAGCAAGAAACATCGATTGCCCCGGATATAGAAACAGATTCAGATATAAAATCTACACAAAAGCCGTATGTAGAATCTAACACGGAAACCCACATTTTCATTACTGAGCCAGCTACTGTAATAGGACTCGAAAATGAAAATCAAAGAGAAATGTCTACAGAAATACCGTTAGAAGTACATTCTACTATAGAATTAAAAAATGATTCAGATCTGATTAATGAGTCTGTTAAAAAAAATCCTCGCCTTGATAAAGATGAACAGAATAGTCCGAATCCATTTGAATTAAATGTTCAAGACGTTATAACGTCGAATGTAACTGAAAAGATAGTTGAAACAACTATGATCAGTGATTATACAAGTAGCGTGGATAAAGAAATGAATAATCGTACCATTAATGACGAAATTTTAAAACATCATTCTAGTCCTGAAAAAGATAATGGAATATCAAGCACGATTAAAAAAACTGAAGAAATTGCGGAAGACCAATACAATGATATTACAGATGAATCCGTTCCAAAAGGATTCGGAAAAAATGATTTAGAAACAACCCAAGATATTAAAAAAGATGAGAAAAAAAATCAAAAAATTTATAAAGAAAATAAAAATGATTACGGTATTTCAAAATCTGACATTGACGAAATTAATAAAGCTATTTCTGGGGTTACAACGTCATCAACAGTTGACAGTGGTACGGACAAACATTTAGAAGATCCAAATATGACCTCTCAAGTACCAATTTTACCAATTGAAATTCAAATAGATATGTCTACTACTGAGACAGCAGAAAAAGTGGATACACAAGCCACATCACAAGAATCCGACAAAGAAATAATTTTAACCACAACTTCTCTAAATATAACTCACTTAGACGGAAAAACAACAGAACAAATTCCCATATTACCAGAAGAATTACAAACAACAGATGTTAATAAACAAGAATTACACGCAGAAACTACAGTAGCCTATCAAATAGAAAAGAGGGTTGATGATAAAGACATTCTTCAAGACGAAGATGAATCGAAAGCTAACGAAACACAGAAAACTACTAAATTAAATGACTCACAAATACCTGAAGCCACAAATATAACTAAGCAAACTGATACTTACTTAGAATCAGCGACAGCAAATGAGAACATAGTTGAAGAAATGATTGATAAAACTACATTAAATTATGACACAACAGGTGAAAAGGCTGAACCAACTGCAATGGATGATATTAAGCCAGTTTTCGAATCTATTTCAGACGACACTACACCACAAACATTTGGATATAAATTCCTTCTTACAACCACTACAGAACAATCTGAAATACCGAATGAATTTGAAGAATTGACGGAAGAACAACTCCGGGTGGTTCCTTTAGAAGAAAGAGACGAAGCACAAACACAGAAACACGACGACCAACAAACCGAAACTAAAAAAGATAAAGAGTTAAATTACGAAACAACAGTTGAAATGACGCACAATTCTGATGGAAAAAGTAGTAGAGCTGTGGAAGATGATAATATTCCAAAATTAATATCAGGAATGTCTGAGCCAGACTCAAATACAAAAGAGATATTGATAGCTGATGATATGCTACGCACATTTAATGGTAGTATCACATCAATTGTTGGTGTAGAAAATAAAAATGATTCAAGTAGTAATCCTATTAAATACCCTAACTTTATTCCTGTGTCAGAAGAGATAGACGAAAACGACAATCATTTTACTGAACCCTCTATTATTGTTCCTTTCAATAACCAACATATTATTACAACCAACCTGCCGGAGCTTGGTCAGAGTGAAGAAAAAACAAATGATTTCAAAAGTTCTACTACTTTGCAAGTACATGAAACTTTCGAAACTAGCACTATTAATTCCTTATTATCTACTGATAATGAAACCAAAAATTATGAAAGCGATAAGAATCTTAAAGAATCCGAAGGTAATGTTACCGAGACACTACCTATGAGCAAATCTGATATTTATACAGAAGATCAAGGAATTCCAGTGGCAATTGTAACTACTGAAGATATAAATCCTCCAATATTTTTTTCAAAATGTAAAAGTGGTCAGTTCCAATGTGTAAATGGAACGTCAAGAGACGGAGCATATTGTGTCAATCTTGCTGCTAAATGCGATTCAGAAAATGATTGCTCAGATGGATCGGATGAAATTAATTGCGAACAAGAAGGTTGTCCAGGAAATTTCCAATGTGCTAGTGGTCAATGCTTAAAGCGGCATCTGGTTTGCAATGGTATCGTAGATTGTGATGATGGTAGTGACGAGAAAGAATGCGCAAAATGGAAATGTAATTTTGACGAATTCCAATGTCCCAATGGTATTATCTTAAATTGTTTTAAATTGATTTAGATTTTTGAAAAATCATTATTAAATATTAATTTTTTGCATTACAGGAAGGTGCATTCCAGTATTGTGGCAATGCGATGGTCGTCCTGATTGCGAAAATCATGTTGACGAGTATTCCTGCTCAGAAAGTTGCGACAACGATGAATATCTTTGCCCTATTGAAAAATGGTGCATACCTCAGACGTGGCGTTGTAATGGTGTATCTGAATGCTTAAATGGAGAGGATGAAAAACTGTGTGAATGTGCTCTTGATCAATTTAAGTGTGAGACTGGAGGATGTATTCCTACAGAACAATTATGTGATGGAGTAGAAAACTGTCCAGATCGATCAGATGAGTGGAATTGTCTCAGCGGTTTCGGTAGGAATTCGTCCGTGAATACTGAGCTTGATAAAGATATTAAGGAGAATGAATTCTCAACGAGAAGTAGTCTTTTGAAAATAAGGTACATCATTTTTATTTTGATAAGTTTTCAAAAAAATGTAAAATAAATGCTTTTATTCAATATTTTTTTTGTTAGACAATCGAGTGGCGATTATAGCTTTATATGTTCCGACGGATGGACAGAAGAATTCAGTGATTACTACTGTAGAACTTTAGGATTTGCTTCGTCAGAGTCAACGCAGTTTGTGGAGCAAACAAAAAATCAAAATTTGCTTCAACTTATATCGAATGCAAGCCCTAATTCATCTCTCGTCATTAACTTAGAAAAAATAAATTCATGTAAATCCGAAAAAATTGTTGAAGTCTCGTGTCAAGAATTTTCATGCGGATCTCATGAAAATGTTGGCCCTACCGCTAGATTAGTGGGTGGAACACCTGCTAGTGAAGGGCAATGGTCTAGCGTTGCCCTTTTAAAGGAACCAAAACATGGGGCTGCTTGTACAGCAAGTGTCCTTAGTCCCATGCACGTTTTAGCAAGTTACTCATGCATTTATAGGTAATGAATCTTTTATATTTATTAATAGTATTTTTCTTTACAAGGACGTAAAATTCTACGTCCATGTAACGAACACTATTTTTTGATATTATATAGACTTAAAATAAAAAAATAATTTTTTTTTTTATAATTGTCATTAAAAAAGCGTTTGTATTCAGTTATAGACAAAGCAGTGGATGGCAACTTTTTGTTGGTGGAAATCTCCTCAAGCCACATAAAGTCAAGAATATTGTGCCTTACCCACAAGTAAAATATAACCAATTTTTATACAATAATGATATTGCACTTGTTGAATTAGCAGAGCCATTAATATTTTCAAGAAATGTTAGTGCTGTTTGTCTTCCAAGTCAATCATTCCAGGTAAATTATATAAATCATTATCGAAAAGATATTTCGGTAAAGACAACTTATGAATAAACAATCTCAAAACTAATATAAAGCTATGATTACATTATTTATAATCTTACAGCCTCGTCAGTTATGCGTGACGGCTGGTTGGGGATTTCCTGTAAATGGTGAAGTTGATTTGCAACAATATTTGAAATTTTTACCTGTACCAATTTATGATTCCCAAGAGTGCAATGCAACGAGCCATTACGCAGGTTTCATTAGAAAGCATAACATTTGTGCAGGATTCACTGATACTGACAAAGGATCTTGTTATGTAAGTAATAATTTTGTAATAAAAATCAAGA
>UELV01175464.1:0-18924 GCA_900490015.1 Megastigmus stigmatizans | reverse complement strand
AGAATGTATGAATATGATGTGTACTCGACTAAAAAAATGTACTCATTTTCAGAACGATGAAGGAGCGCCGTTAATGTGTGTCAGTGAAACGGGGAGATGGGAAATTCAAGGTTTGCTCAGTCATCACAGCAGATGTTCAAGAGGTCATCCTGCAATATATTCAAGTCTAGCACCAGCTCTTTCTTGGCTGAGAAATTCTGTGCCAGCTTTACAAACACATATTTAAAATATTTTTAAAAGTATTATAAGAGCTTGTAAAAAGTTAGCAATTCGAATTTGCTTATTTAAAGATAAAAAGTTGTCAATGTTCTTTATAAAAGTGAAAATAACAGCCATCATTTTCGCAGCTAACTATAAAGACTTTTTATCTGTTTTCCTCAAATAGGAAACATTTAAAATTCACAAGTGCCAAACTTAGAAATTCTGTTGTTAATGATATCACTATATAGAAGGAAAATCAAAAGCAAAGCTTAATGGACACATTCAAAATTTTTGTCCAAATAATGTAAAAATACTTGATCAAAGGCACTCTATGAAACTCGTACTTATGCTTCGGCAAACTGATGTAAATAATGTATAAAACAAAGATTAATAGACTTAAACATTAAATACGTATATTCTATATTGGTTTTTTATAGATGCACTTTAGATTATGGAGGATTATGTAAAATAAGTTTTGATGAGAAATGAATAGAATGTTTTCTCTGAGTGGTTTTTGAATAACAGAGTGAGGTATTGATAAGATGAATGTATATATTTTAATACTATAATAATAAAATAGATTGTTACAAAGTTATTATTTGAAAATTAATAAATATTGTATGTGTATAGTCATTAATATGAGTGCAAGTACTTTACTATATAAGAATAATAAAACATGTAATTACTTATAAGTGAAAAGCATTTAATTAAAATAATGTTGTTTAAATATATTTTTATTCTTATAAACTACAATAAATTATTTAATCATCCACTTTTTTAGCTTCCGCAGCTTTTTCTGCTTTCATAATTTCAGCATCTAAAGCTATTAATGTCTTTGAAATATTTGTAATAATTTCATTATATTTAGCTATTGTCCCCCTTATTTCTGCATTTAATGTTTCTGCCTGTTCACCTAAGTCTATGTATTTTACTGACATAGTATGTAATTTTTCTGACTGTTCTGATATTTCTTTAGATTGATCACTTTCTAATACTGGCAACAGTTCTTTTAGTTGATTAATTTGTTGAATATTTTCTCTTACTTTAGGTGCCATAGATGTAATGTATTCAAGTTTAACATCTGTTGGTAAATAATCTGAAGGCTCAATATCTGATTCTGTATAGCTTTCTAATTCTGGTAACCTTTGAATTAAAGCATTGATCTTTTCTCGTCCAGAAAGTGCTGATGAGATTAAAGTATTTGCATGCGCAAGACTTTCAGCGATACAAGTTTCAGGCAATTTTTCTTCAGCTGGTGGTCCATCTAAACCAAATATCTTTTTTTCTAATTCAGCAATTCTACTTTCTAAAATATCTTCAGCTGATATGCTGTAAAATTAATTTATATATACACATTCATTTTTAGTCATTCATTTTTAAATTATTCAAATTGTAGCTAATTAATTTTCAACTTCTACAATTACAAAGAAATAAATTTAGTTAATCTAATGATTCTTATTAATATTGTTTTAGAAAACTTACCTCGTATTTTGAGCAAGGTTAAGTGTTGAAACACCTTCGGCAACATCAGCAGCATCACTATTGTAAGATTAATTTATACATTCAGTTATGTGCTAGCATTAGCATTTTTAAGCAATAGATTTTAAATCTTTTAAAATTAATTAACACTTTAGCTGTAATTTGGTTCATGCATGGATAATACATGATGAATTACTGTTATGGAATATGTTTTATTTAAAAACAAATATCTTGAAAACTACTCCCTTCACTAATATTTACAATCTTCGTGGTCAGAAAGAAATGAAAAAATATAACTATTTATATTGTACTACTCGCTAAAAATCATTTTAATTTGTTTTTCAAGCCAAAAATACTCTTATCGGTACAATAAGTACAGTGAAAGTGTTAACTAAGTGATTCCAAGCAACTTCATTTCATAAACCTTACCTCATTGTTAAAGCTCTTATTTTGCTGTTCAAGTAGTTCCAACAAAAACAAAATCTGATATTACACAACTAAATAAAAAGTTTTAAAACTTATTATTAGTAGTTAACAAATACATATTATATTAATAACATAACAAATTGTAGACGTGAGGCGACAAATACATTAAGTACATCGTACACGACACAACAATAATTTGACAACAGGAACAGGTATAAGTGCAACTAATGTGAAAGAAGGTACAGATCGAAAATGTAAATTTCAAATTTGGCGGTAAATTTAAATCTTCGATTACAGAAGATTTAAATTTCAGCTTACAAATTTACGTTAACATACTTGATTTGTTGATAACAAAATTATTCTTATTACTAAACAAATAATTTTTTAAATGAATCCGATTTATAATTGTAATATGATAAAAATTAGGTTAAAGTACACGAATTAGGTTAAAGATTGAATAAACAATTAACAATACAAAAGTACAATAAATTTAGATAAACAAGATTTTATTAAACGATTAGTTTTTTTAATGCAGTAATATTATTGCATTGCTTAAATTAACTAGTAACCTGCAACAATTAATACTGAATAGGAATACCTTATGTAAAATTTTTCTGCAATTGAGTATGTCTTACGAGTTATATTAGTAAATGCACAAAAAAGTGAAATTACTAGCTTCACTCGGGCGAAAAACGTTCCATGCGCTAAAAAGCCAATTTACCCACCAGTGTCGAAAAAATACTATTTTATTACTGTTACGGCCGACGTGAATTAGTGACAATTAATAAACATAAGTTTTTGATAAATACTAATTAATTAACATACTTAATTGTTTTATGATTTTTTGATATTTTGTGGAATTCCGACCCGTCATCATTGAATAAAAAACGAAGTGATTCTCTTTCAATCTCAGTAACAATAAGCATTGTCTTTGCTCCCCCTTTTTAAAAAAAATTATATGGATTCTTCTTGATTATTTATATAGATAGTCCGTTTTGTACTTATTCGGAGGATTTTCACTGCCAATTTATTGTCTTATTTAATTCGATATTATCGTGGTTTATTTTAACGCTATTTTATCTTTGTTTTATTTTATTTTATCTTTAGTAAGGTTATTAATTAATAAAGTTGAGTGATTCATTTAATCATATTTTTATTGATTTCTTTGCCGCTGTGAACTGTGAGTACGAATGACTTCTGTACTTCGCGTATATTATTCTGCTCTTATAAGAGTCTCGTTTATAAATTTATAAATAAATTTGTACTCTATTTTACATGATTTAAAAAGAACCCCAAAATCTATTATTTCTATTATATAATGTTATTTTACCTCGAACATAAAAATTTAATTCAAAATTCTTAGGTATCTAATATAATATTATACACGTATCACATCATTAATTTTAATTTTCCAACTATATTGAAAAAAGAACAATTGTAAAGCAGTGAAGATAAACAAGGTATAAAAACCCAATATCGGCACAAGTACGATATGAGTATATCGTTATTATGCTTCACTAATATGAAACCAATACTCACAAATGTATATTATATTAAATAATTAGCATTCTTAAATTTTATGCTCATTTTTTATGCAGAGTTAATAAAATGTTATTCATTGCAACGGCAACAAACAGAGCATACGTAAATTTTTGACATCTGACAGAAGGTCCTTCAGGTCAAATCATAAGGTATAAGTAACTCTCCGGGAAATAAGTCGAGTCATAAACATCCGACGTCTGGTTTCCAGATTTTCGTCTTTCCTTCCGCATCGTGTGCGCGCATCTTGAAGCAATGTGTCTGCAGGTCATATTGCAGGTATATATAGGTATAGGTACATATATAAACGTTTTTGGCCGGATGTTTTCTCTCTCCCTCATTCAAAAAAAGAAAAGAAATTCGCCAGTCTATTTTCCTCCATGCTCTATTACATCGTTTTACGCGCGAATCTTCTGCCTTTGCGTCTCTCCCCTTTTGCTGTGAATTCGCGAGAATCGTGGGGGCGCAGCTCTAAAAAAAGCGTCTTGCGTATATATATATATAGACACGCAAGCGGGAGAGAATATAAGTGTACACTGCACTTGAAACATAACAACAGCAGGTACTATACCCAATAAGCAAAGTACGTGCCAAGCGGGATGAGGAGCAGAAACTGTAGGCCCGCCGACGACAGACAGAGAAAGCAAGAACGTCGGCCGTCGCACGCGCACCACTCGTCGAAATGACCCTTACACACTTTATCATTTCTAGGAATTGTTAATTTTTATGCATTCAATTTACCGTTCGTAATCCAAAAGTTAATACAATATACTCCCTACAAACTTATTCTCTAAAATAAAAGTTAATCCTCAATTGCTATAAATTATATGATATAATAGATACAAATCAGTTAGAATACTCTTATTAGACAGTAAAAGTTGAGTCTTGACTTATTTGAATCAGCGAAAATATTGCTGATCATAGTAGAGAAGTCTCAAGTTTTAGAAATTTGCCAGAGGCTAAAGAAAAATGAAAGTAGGAGTTTAATTTAAAATTTGTGAAAAGAGAGTAGGTACTTCAATGTCTGACAAAACTAAAACGCATAGAAAACAAGAATTATTAAATAAGTTTTAGAATGTTTATCAAACATGTTTTTAATTATATCGTGTAAAAACGCTCATATGACTAAAATATATATATATATATATATATATATTTACGTCCATAATATAATTAAACATAGAGATATAAATAATCCTTGTTAATTTTTGGTGTTTTATGCAAATACTAGACATTTATAAGACTTACCTCTGTTGTCTCTGGTCATACAACACAACGAGAGATTTTCGTCCTCCGTACCTATGAGAAAGTATCAGGGGTGCGCGAGATATGTGCAAAAACGCGTAAGCTTAAAACGGTCGCGGAGGAGAAGGGGGAAGATGGAGAAGAGTATATGTAGAGAGGATCTCTCTCTCTCTCCCTGCGCGCGAGCTGCTCCCCGGTGAGCGCGCGATCTTGCGCTTCTCTCTCTCGGGTCTTCTCGCGTTCAACTTTTAAGTGCGTTTTCAGTCGTGAGCTCGCCAGCGTACTCGACGCTTCGATCCTAACAATATATACACGCACTACACGCACGGCTATATATACACACACGTACGAAGGGGGCAGACGAACAATACACTGTCATGGCCGATGGCGCGGAGGCAACGGAGCGCAAAGCCGAGCTCTGCGTCGCCGTCGTCGCCGTCGGTGTTAAGTTGTCCGAGCGCGGTGGAGAGTCTCGCTGTTAGGACGACCCGGCACCGAGTGAACGGAGTGTGTGAGTGAGCCAAAGAAGGAATGGGGAAAGATGAGCAAACGAGCTCTGGAGAGGTACTGCAGAACGACGTCGGCCGCCACCGCGAAGACGAGCCACAGTGACCTGCCGCTTTCTGCTTGCTCTGGAGCTGGATTCGTCGACCTGCGCGATGACGGACTCGAGGACGACGAGGAGCTCCAGGCTGCGAGGCATCGTCGGCATCTGCCTCCTCCTCGCCCTGGCTGGTATGCTCTACCTCGGCTACTTCTGTCCCGATCACGTCTGCGCTCTGAGCAGTCGGGATCCTAAGGAGTCCACGAGACACTCCGAACCTCTTCTGTCGGGTAAGCGTTTGCAAAAGTTTCTGTACTTTCCTTGCGCAATGTGCATTTGTTGTAGTGGATTGGCGTTGTTTGTAATGCGTTTGACTCGATGATGAAAAGAATCGGTAGCTTTGATTGCGTTATTAAGGAGATTGTTTAAATAAAACTATTGAACAAACTAATTAATGGAAAAATTTTCCACTGACTACATTATTATATTTTTCTTGCTTTTTTAAATATTCAGCAAATGATTATTAATGATGTCATCGTTTTTGCAAAGATTTTTAATTTACGCTTTACAACATTGCTATTGAAAATTGATTAATAGCTATTTTCCTGAGTTTAGTGCAATTTTCAATAAAAAGCACTTAAAAAAGGCAATCCCCACAAATTAAAAAAAATTTAAATGTTTTTCATGGCAATTTATGTATATTCTTTTTAAAAAATTGTTATAATTAATTTAACTTAGTATTATCTATATTTTAAAATAAAATTTGCACATTTTTCTAACTAATTCTTGAATTAAATATTTTGTTTTGTAAGAATAAATATTAACTTTATATTTAGGTAACACTTTAGGCCTAGGATCTAATTCACTCGAGCTAGAAAAAAACAATTTTTTGCCAGTACATCCTGCATTTAAACTGCAGAGTATTCAAGGAAGTCTTGGCTATGATGATGTTTTTCTGAATGACACCTTTCAGTTTGATATCAATGCACATGATGTGATGGTTTTCCTGCATATTCAAAAGACTGGTAAGAAAATTTCTTGCTTTTATAAACCATCTATTTTTGGAGTAGCCAAAACTAATTTTAACAAAAGTTTGATATTAAAGTTGATTGAACCAACAATTCAATTTCAAAATACTTTTGTGTACAAAAATAGTTTCAACATACCAAAAAAAATATTTATTAGAGATTTTTCATAATTTATTTATTATATATGATTTCTTATTTAAATATGCAGTTTATAAGAAGCTTTGAGTTATTAGCAAATGAAGGCAATATTTCCTTGTCCTAAAAGCAAAGCAGCTTTCATTCTAGCAATAGTATTGTAATCTTATTCTTCTGCATTATTCAGCAACTTCTCTCACATCTTTGCATAAAATTTACAACTCCACTACACCTTATATGCTCTATGTTGGATTATACTAAATTTTAATTTTATTATTCTTATTATGTATTTTTATTTATTATAATTATTTTACAAACAATAGGTAATTTAAAAAATTATATTTGTATTCATAAAACTCTAAATTACATTTGCATAATGATTGAATAATTTTTAAATCTATTTCTTTATCATCTCAATTATTCTTATACCACTGTCTCAACGTTTTAATTGTGCAACCTATTTTTTTGCAGGAGGCACTTTATTTGGTAAACACTTAGTTCGAGATCTTGATCTACAAAGGCCATGCTCATGTCAGAGGCGGCGTAAACGTTGCTTCTGCTTCCGTCCAAATCGAAACGAAAATTGGTTATTTTCGAGATATTCCACTGGGTGGAAATGTGGATTACACGCCGATTGGACAGAATTGACGAGTTGCGTTGATTCTGAATTGAATAAAATTGAAGGAGATAATGTTAAGAGAAGATATTTTTACATAACAATCATTCGACATCCTGTGGCGAGGTATTTATCTGAATTTAGACATGTGCAAAGGGGAGCTACATGGAGAGGTGCTCGACACTGGTGTGGAGGTGTTCAAGCTAATATACTTCAATGCTATTCAGGTCCTAATTGGAAAGGAGTGTCTTTGGAACAGGTATGATAATTTACTTTTTTCTTCTGTAGAAACATGTCATAGATAGATTCAATGCTCTTTTTAGAAACCAATAAAATATTATTTAATAAATAATTTTATAAAATTTGGTAGCATTTTGCATAGTTACTTGCTATTAAGAAATGTTTCAAAATCATTATTATATGATGCTTTTAGTTCATGGCCTGCCCTTATAATTTGGCAAGTAACCGACAGACTAGAATGTTAGCAGATCTTTCTCTTGTTGGTTGTTACAACTCATCACTTAGTAGTTCAGATCGCGATCGACTTATGTTGGCTAGTGCAAAACGTAATCTGAAGTATATGCCATTCTTCATGCTCACAGAGTATCAAAAGGTAAGGCTTAATATTTATAATTTTATTTATTTATGATTCACATATTTATATAGTGTTATTTTACTCATACTCCATTTTGTTTAAAGAACATTCTTTGTTATGTTTATCTTTTCAAAAGGAAGTTGTTAGCATTGTTTTAAACGCGTATTTCAAAACAAATGCTTTAACACAAATATTTACATGATCCTCAGCTGCCATATGTATGCTATGATTTTGCTTCCATTGCTTTGGTTTTCCCTCTTTCTCCTGTCTATATTTATCTTGAAATGGACCACATCATTGCTTGAATAGATTCAGTCTGATGCTCATATTTAAACCAATTAATCCACTTATCTAAGATATAAAAAAAAAGAATTAAATAAAATTATTGTTAGTGCTCAAAATTATATTTATATAAAGAAAATAATGCAAAATATAGCTTTATATTTTTGTGTTACTTTTATTTATACAACAAATTAGTATTTTCAAATTCAAAAAAGATTATAAGTACTTCATTACTTCACTGAGTGAATGAAAAGCAATTTTCATTTTTTAACATGATAATGAAGACAACAGGGAATAAATCAATCTCTTATTTAGTTTTCCTCATCCTGCATCTATCAAGAACTGCTTTATTTTAAGAAGACTTCTGCACTGGTCATTAATGATTAAATATTGATTCAATAATGCCATAATTATTACCAGGTAGGACAATATTCTTTTGAAGAAACTTTCGGAATGAGATTTGCCGTTGCATTTGAACAACACAATGCAACGCTTAGCGCTGCAACTATGGCAACTCTTACTCCTGACCAACTGGATGCAGTTCGAAAGCTTAATAAGCTGGATCTTGAACTGTATGAATTTGCAAAGACCCTTGCATTTCAAAGGTTTCGACGTCTTAGAGATCGTGATCCCTACTTTGTTCAACGTTTTCAGCATCTTGGTGAATTACCATCAAGGCAGAGTGTGACTGAATTTAATTGGGATTCGGTAATTGAAGACACAACAGATATTGACTAGACTTTCTGTGTGATATATAGAGCAAATAGCACAAAATGAAAGTTTGCTCTTTCGAAAATACGAAAAGATGCGTGTGCATTTTATTAACATGAAGTGTTAAAATTTATTTTACATTTATAAATTTTGCCTGTTCATCTGCTTAACACAATACTGTTAATACTTTTGATTGTGTGGTAGAATTTTTTTAAGCAAAGCCAATTGACATTTTTTATGTATATTTGATTCACACGTATTTTTTTTGTCATAAAACTTTATGAACACCATAATTTCATGAGAAAAAAGAATTTCATTAATGGTGCACATAAATCACCAATCAGAATCACCAAAAGTTTTATAGAAGCTTTTTTTGGACAAGACCAAAGAAAAATCATAAAAAAGTAAGCCCAATCTTTGATACTTATTTTGCGACTGCTATATACGAAACAGCATTAAATCATAAATCATGTAAAAGCATATTTCATATGCAAAATTCATTATATTTTTAATTTTAGAGCCTATTGTCATCAAAGTTCTTCCACTTGTACGCACATATGTTTTATTGATATATTTTTAAATATTGAAATAACTTTCAGATTTCCTGATATATTTTAATACAAGAATTTCTAATACCTTTTTGAATTTTTTGTGGATTATTAGTGATTTGGTAAAAAATGGATAATTAAAAATACGTTGCTCTATACTAATTTAAAAAAAAAAAAAATACTGCCATTGTGTTTTAATAATTAGCAGTGCCATTAATTTAATCCTAATCTTATAATTAAATGAATACTAAATTACTAATTGTAGTATACATGTAAATTTCCTCTATTTAAGGGCTTTCAATACATCTGATATAGATATAGAAGACAGCTAAACAATACATATGGCAAGCAAGGAAAAGTAGCAACCCTGTTACATCCTAAAATTTCACAAACTAAACGTCATTTCATCATAATAGATTTTAATGTCTAGCTTGCGCGAAAGAGAACTCAAAGTATTTTCTTTAATTCGTACTCTACAGAAAAAAATTAATTGAAATTTATGAACTGATTCATACACATATTTACAGATATTATATGTATAGTATAAATAGCGTTTCTTTTCCGAAATTTTTGGGAGACTCAGGACTGCCTTTTTTCCTCGTTTATTATATATATTATAGTTCAGCTGTTTTCTATACTATACCTATAGCGGATATATCGAGGGCTCTTGAATAAGTAAAAAAAAATTTTTAATTGGAAATACAAATGTAACTTTCATGTTCATTCATATTGTAATTATATATGTGCGATAGTGCAAATGAAAACTTGAGAAGTGGAAAAATTGTGATATATATAAACTACTTTGAAGTACTTTATTATCTCCAAAGGTCTAACTGCGAATCAAAAGCAATGATTCAAGAGGCAAACAGCGAATATGATTATATCAATGTACATACACATTGTCTCGATGGACAATTTCTCAATTGATTCTGCTCTTCCAGAATAAAATTTTAATGTCGAGTTTGTAATTAATTACAACTTGTCTTTAAAAGTCTATAGATCTTTTTTACGTGCAAAATCAAATAAATTTTGATATTGCTTCTGTGTGTGTATGTTAAAAGTTGCTATGGGTCATAAATACAGTCGATCTTATTAGATATATTGATGATAGGGCCATATAAGGATCTCAGAACAGTGAACATTATTGTGCACATTAACGTTTACCAGTAGTTTTAATTATTGAATAATAATATTTCATTTCCTTCATTAAGAATGTTAAAACTTATTAACTCATTTTGTATATAACATCAGCACTATAGTGATGTGTAGTTTGAAATTAATGATATGTGTTGTTAAAAGTGTAACACATTTAAACATCGATTCACTTAAATGAGTAAGCTGTTATCTCTTAGATTTACTATATCATTTATTTGATTTATTCAAATTCTAATAAAACATTTAAAATGGTTCTTAAAGCAAATGTATAGTGGTATAATATTGCGATTTTTGATCAAGAGTGAGTTGTAAATGGTTTGATAATGTTCAAAATATTTTTAGCCTAATATTTTTATAAATATTTCTTTACCACTGTACAAATTTTACAGATGTTTGTAATTTCTTTGCTGTATGATTGACGAACTGTATTTAAAAAAACAATGCTCGAAACAGCCTAAGTTTTATGTAAGCAACAAAATAAGAAAGTTATAGTGTCACTTAAGATAATAATTAATACTCAACAATAAAAGTTGATAAGTGCAATAAGACTATAGGTTACCAGAGTAGCTATTTCATACGATTGGGATACAAATGCATAAGTGTAATATAAAGTCTTTTTAAATGATACTAATCAAATTTTTTATCAAGTGCGATCTTTGCAGTCTAAGTTTTCGAAAAAAAGCGAATAGTGTTAAAATATTTACTAGTTATTATTTAAAATGAATATAAGTTATAAGTTTATCTAATCATGTTATTTTGAATTTTTTAACGATTTAATATCTTCAGTACAGCAATAACACAATGAATTTTTATACTTTAAAATTCCATTAATTATATCAATGGTAATATTTTATAGTTCATAATAGTAGAAATTACTGATAATAAGTAATATTTTGTATACAAATTTTTTGAAATTCTTGAGTTTCATTATTCATTATTTAAAATGGATTTTATACTAAAGCAGATTATATACTTTATTTCATTACATAAGCACACGAAATTAAAAAAAGTATAAATTGTGAACTTCTAAATCTAAGTCTGACATCTGACCTAATCAGATCCCATGGTCAAAATATTTTTTTAATTTCGTGTATGCTATGGTGTTTTAATGTATTTTGAAGATATTGATAATCTTAAGGACCAAAGATACATTATGTTTGTGCAAACTTTCTAAAAGTTTGCAGTACAAGCAATCATACTATATTTAATTTGTTAAAAAGTTTTCTATGAAATTTATATTCTTTTATAAGTTACCACAGAATTTGTCTGAAAATATAACAAAAGAAATTGAAGAAATGTTTTTTAACATTGTTTTAAGTATAATCAATGATTTTTTAATTACCAAAAAGCAAAAAAAATATTGCACATATGATTTGAGCAGGTTTCAAAATACCATGACAGTGCCATAAGTGGATCCAAGATTCACTAAAAAATGAACAAAAGAGTGTAATAATAAATGAAAATAAAAGCAACATCTGACATTTAATATTAAATTAAGTACATAAGTGTATTGGCAAAACTAATGGCAGACTGAGAAAGTATGCGATCCACTTTTATAATTCTATTGCTAAAAAATGATATTCATGTTTACTAAAGATTCTTTGTTGTAATCATTAGAATTGTTAACACAGGCAAAAATATTGTGTTTTTTAACAGAGTATTGCACTTGTTTAGAATAGTTATCTGTCCATTAGGGAGTGTATATTAATGATTAATAAGAAAGTCAAATTCAAGATGAATTGTCAACGAACCCATGACATTTGCCTAATGAAGCGAACAAAAGGTCTATTGTTTAAGTATGTGTAAATAATGTACCGGATAGATTTAAGTTATCATTGAATTACTGGATATATAAATAATTCGTATATGAATTGTATACACATATAATTATATTTAAGATTTCAGTATACTACTATTATAAAATTAAAAAAATATATATAGTTATTGTAATATAGAGCAGCTTAACAAATAGCTGACTCAATTGATAATGTAAACCTTTTAATAAATCCTGAGAATTCTCAAATGTTTTGATTTGAAAATAACGTCCAATTTTTTTGTCCTTTAGTATGGAAGAAATAGTCATCTTGATTACACCTTAAATAGTCATATATTATATAGACAAATATTTTTCTGTATCAACATTATGTTCATTTTTTGTTATTTTACAATGCAGTGGACAAGCTTAAATTAATATTCACACACTGTTCACATGTTCCATTGTTAAAATTTGTTCGTTGCTAGAAGATATACGAGCATATAACAATACCAAAAGAAAAGGAACTGTCAAAATTATGTATGATCACCATTTATGTTAATTTTTTTAATGATTCCTGATAAATCATTAAGTAGGTTCAGTCCTTATGTATGATTATGCTTTAGATGTGAATAGATGAATATTAATCACATTAGAATGTACATGGATGGATGATCGGAAGGAATGTGATTGAAAATAATGCACTGGTTCACTAGAGCAATGATTGCTCCAACATAATTTTTTCAAAACCCATTGGTGGGCTATGAACGAAATTCTCCAAAATGAAATCTAATATAGCTCCGTCATCAACTAAAAATGGAAAAAATAAGTTACTATTCCATTTGCATTATTCGCATGCTATTACATTAATTATGAATAATTTTCTATATTTTACCATAAAGTACAGGATAAGTTGTTCCTTTAATTCCCATAACAGGTGCTTCCAATGATTTTCCATTTAAATAAAAGCTTAATTCTACATGATCATAAGCAACACCCTAAAATATAATGAAAAAATAAATAGGTTTATGAAATTAATTTTTAAATAAATTTTTTATTATATATCTAATTGTATTTATATCTTACAATAATATCTCCTTCTTGAGCTAAGCTTTGAACTTTATGTAATTCTTGTTGATTGTGTCTTATCACACCATCAGAATTTAAAGCCCAGCTGTCAGTATCCATTCCACCGATAGCTACATCAAGGTTCGTAGCTCTTGTTGCAATGCCCACTCCCCAAATTCCTTCTTGTTGTATTTTAATTTCAAAGTAACTTTTGCTCTGTACTAAAGGAGCATTCCCAAGTACAGCTCCACGTCCACAGACTCTCCCACAATTTTTTACAACAGCAACTTCTTGCCCTGAAATTTAACAGAAAAGTTAAATAAATATAATTAAAATATTTTAGTAGAATCATTCGCGAATTGTTGGATAATTTAAAGATAAAATGTGTACAATTACCCATATTATTTGTGTCCAGAGCAATAAAGTTTTCCTCCTTTTTTGGTTCATGTTGAGCTGTAACAAGCCCAAAATTGTCAAAGCAATTTCTGAAGCAGTTAAACATTATAACAATTACACGTTTTGGCACTATTTAATATTTTTCTCATAACCATACTCTAGGTATAAAACTACTTTGTTACCGCGATAAGTAAATAAATGCAGTCATTTTTATACTTTATAAAGGTCTTACTTATCTATAAACAAAGAAATACTTAGTAGGAATCACAGAATTCAGATTTCGCTTGCGCGACTAACGACACAACGGCCGATGACAGAAAAACCTTTGACGGCTTTGATCTTTTATGTCGTTAGGGTGACTGTGTATTGTATGTGTGTCCGGCAAGAAAATGGCTTCCTTGCATACAACGCCAATCGATATCAATAGGATAACGGATGTAAGACTTTATCTTTAGCTGATAACTTTATTTGAATGGCTTTTCATTTTTGTGACTATATATATGGGTTATTCAAATCTTAGTTTACTTAATTTCAAATTACTAATTAAAGTATGTATTACAATAATTTGTTTAGTAAAGGTCTTTAAACACTGAAATAATTGTACTAAAAAAAAAAAATCTATGTAGAATAAATGGAAAAAGGTTACAGAAGTTGTTATAGGTTTAATAAATAACACGGGAATTTGTACCAAAATGGTGTTTTTTTTTTGTTTTTTATTAATAATATTTATATTATAAATTTAAATTCTGCTGGGATACATCATCTGTAAAAAGAATCAATAAATTATTAATGTAATAAATAATATGAATATTCTTCTTTCACAAATATAATAAACAAAGAACATTAAATTGGCACATTTTTTTTCGAAACACTGCGAGAAGTTCGACTTCTCATTCGAAGAAAATGTATGAAAAGTAGGCGGTTATCCCACTCCTCGAAAAGCGCGTGACAAATAAAAAAGGGTGTGAGAAGTAATTACTTCTTACACACTGTTACAGGAGTGGGCTAACTGACTGCTCATACACTTTCTTCGAACAAGGGGTCTAACTTCTCACAACTCGTTTCAAAAAATAGTATGTGCAACTCACGTGATTGTCGTCCAAGCGAAACTTCACAATCGTTGGAAATCGCCTCCTTCTCGCACTTTTGTTGCACAATGTATTATTTTCAATCATTTCATGGAATTTTTTATTTATGTTAAGTAAATTTAATAAAAAGTTAAGTTATTGAAATATTTAATTAATTATGATTTAAATGTCCTTTTTGTTTTATTATAATTATGAAACTTTTATTTAAATCTATACTCACAATTCTGATACGATGACCCATGGCTTTAGCAGGTAAATTTCTCTTGAATTTGGCTCGTACAGATCCACTGGTGCCATGCGGACGAGTTACTTTTCCCCAAATAGCCCTGACTTTCGTCTTCTTTGTAGTCTTTCCGGGAACCGGAGTCTTGTTTTTAGCCTGAAATAAAAAGATAATAAATCTCTGCAGTTTTCAAATATTTTTAAAAACTTCATATTTAAATTTTATGCATAAACTTTTTTGTTTTATAACTTTCTTTTAATTTAGCAGCATTTTATAAAATTTTTTTTATAGTATTAAGATAATTCTATAAAAGATACTATATTATATTTCGCATGTGCACATTTTGTAATAAGTCTTTAATTACATGTATGTTTACATATAGTAGAGAAAGTTATTATAAAAAGATTAAAAGAGAGAATTCGTCATTATTATAACTTTGCTTATTATCTTGTCTTCACTTAGTAAATCTGAATCAGTGAAACTCACTACAAATCAATGACTACATACTGTGCCAATTCAATCAGTGGCATAGTTGTTACTACTAAATAGAGAATACTCATTGATTTACAGTAAATCTAAATGCTTCAAATTTAGAGAGCATATAATATTTTTATATTAATGAAATGGTGGCATTTATTCTATTTTAAATTTACATTTTGATGCATGTTTTCTCAATAGAAAAGATTTTGTTTATTTTAAAATAATAAATTAGAAGAAAATAAATGTATTATTAGATAAAAATGAAGTTCATAAACTGGGCAGTGTAAGGTTTAATATGTCTAAACTTAAATAGCAACAAAAATTTATGAATAGTGTAACGCTTTCAGTATTTTAATGATAATGAAAGTGTTGTTCTATATACTGTTCTGAACAAACAAGGAAACTAAGTGAGACAATCAACAAAATTTGGACAAATTCTATCCCAAATAATAACTATGTTTAATATTTTAAGTAGTCTTCAAATATTGTAGAACCAATTCCTGTAGTTCAAATTTTTTACAGACCCTGTGTGTACTCCAAGGGTTAAATTAGTAATTGATAGTGTTTCAAATTATAATTTAAATTACCAATAAAAATAAGTAAATATCTATACAAACCAATCATGATTGACACCTATTTCAGTGATAACTTGATAATTTAATTATTCAAGTATACTATTAACGTGCAACTTTATTTTATTGAGAACGCATAAAAAACTATAAAAAGATAGTGTAGTTGCATTTCTTTTTGATCGTTAGGTTTAATCTATTAGTCTTTAAACCAAGCTTATGTGTATTTAGTTATGAACAAACCTTGTATACATAGACACAACGCTTTCCAACATAGAAGTCAGAATCATCCTTTGATCTTGCTCCATCAATTTTCAGAAGAGCTGTGTGTTCATGCTGGTTACGCAGACCTCTCTTATAACCAGTGAAAATGGCCTTAGCATAAAGACGACCATGCCTTTTGAAAGGCCTCCTCTTTAAGGGGACAGGCTCTGCTGGCTTTTCTTTTGGCTTCTTGGTAGCCTTTGGTTTTTCCTTAACTTCGCCTTTGTCAGTCATTTCGGTTTCTATAAAAAAAAATTTATTTTATTTTATTTTATTTTATTTAAGCCATATTATTTTACCGGTAGTTTAAGTAATAGTTATATTGTTCGGTAGCTATTGCTAAAATATTGTCCATATTATTCTTTAAGGTTATGTGTACAAAACAGGTTATGGAACCCGGTTTTTCATAGGAGTAAATTAAAATGATTAAAATTAAGTTGAGTTCTAGTCATAATGAGGTATATTTTAATTTAAGACGATATATAAAAAAGAACGACACTTTAACACCAAAAATTTTTAATTTTATCACTGTTTTGGTGCAACTTTGCTGTTAAGTATTGTAAAAGCACATGAGATATCCGGTTTATAATCCATAAGAATCGATGATTAGAAAACAAAAATAATGGACAAAAACTTGAAATAAATATGAAGGAGAGATCACTTTTCCGATTTAGAACAATATTTATGCATTTTACTGTTCAGATAAATTAATTTTTTAATAAAAACTGTAAGGTTACCCGATTTACGCAACGTACCTGACGAGTACCGCGGATGAAAAGAAACAGGAAGCACTGTGTCCCTACTCCCTCTGTTGGATAAAATCGTGACTCTACAGTCTTCGCCGATAATTGAAATAATATATATGGATCCGTCCGACTCCGCCGATAAGAGTGATATCGTTGATTTTAAAAATTGCTAGTAGGTATTTGTCAATTCACAATGGTCATCGTACTATTAAGTTAAAAAATATTTACGAAAGTATTATGAAATTACTATAACTATTATGAAATATTTATGCCTCCTGAGTATAAAAACTGGCGTACCTATTAGATTTGTTTGATCTTTATGTTCCGATTATCATTCTATTAAACGATTTGTTGTACTCATAAAAATAATAAATTACGAATTAGAATGTTTATAATTACAAATTTGTAGGCATTTTTTATAATTTTACCTCAAAATTTATAAAGAATACTTCAATTTCGAAATCCTTCTAGGTTGCATTTATTTTAATTGTTTATATATATGTACGTTTTACATTGATATCGAAAAAATGTGAAGTCATGTAAGAAATAGTTTTCTCATTAAAAAAATGCTCGAAGTCCTTTGACTTTTCGCACAGCAATTGACGCTCAATAACGAGTGGTGGTGAACTAGTGATTCTTGCTAACAGAGAAACTGTTCCTAAGAGTTTGTAAGTGCACAAAATCATAATCAAGAACATTTTCTCAGTTGGCAGGTATCATCACCAGAGATTAGATCACTAATCTCTGGTATCACTATTATAGTTCACCCCCACTTTACCCGCAAATTTAGCATAAGGAACGGCTGGCATGAGATAATAAAGTGTATGACTGTATCACTGTACTCATTACGAAAAATACTCTGAACTGTAATTAAAAGTCAGTGTATTTTAAAGTATAAAAATAGCTTCAAAGATTTTTGTTAATGGTTAGAACCAAATTATTAATTAGACGGATTAGCAATCAAGTATGTCCAGTAATCTTGAAAAAGTACTTGCTGAAGGGCGAGTAGCTACTTGTTGGAGTTATAAAAGATCGTTGCATTTGAAAAGTCGTATACCGAATGGCTGGGAAGGTCCAGAATTCGAAGAGCTGGCTAAAACTTTGGCGGTAATCATGGCCTGGGATCTAATTTATTCCTGGATTTTAATACAGGAAACCTCAACGGTGTCGTTCATACAAGACGATCTTACGTGCTTCCATTGCATCAATTGTGTTCCGAGAGTTAGCACACCAAAAAGTTGATATTTTAAAAGGTATCCGGATACATTTTACAACACCACGGTTTCTTGCTTACGGGCGTAATGTGTACAATGAGCCTAAAGAGGAATTTGTAAGTTCTGCTGAAAAGTGCATAGAGGTAGAATTATCGAATAAAGCATTGGCACTCGTTCACTATGAATGTGAAATAAAATACAACGGTTGCGACCCAGGACCGTTTCATAATTCTACGGTTGCCATCACACCCAATCCATTTTGGCGAAAGTCGATTAACGTAGCTGACGAATCAATAGCACATCTCGTAAATGAACCTGTACCCAGATAACAGCACGTGCCGTACACTGGCATCGCACGCGTGGTCGCACGCGTACCGCCTGAATGTAATCATTGTGCTACCATCTATGAATTATATTTCGGATGCTGCATGCATGCCATCCAAATGCCATTACCGCGCAGTCACGAATATTACGCATATTACGCGTAATATTACTCGTAAAAATATACGTATTAATCAGCTTATCGAAATTTCTTTCTCATAAATGCAAATGGCGCCGCACTTGGCAGTTGTGGAGCTTTGTAAATAGGTTATGGATTCTTGTTTAGAGAGATTACAGC